>JAGFNQ010000937.1:93285-259247 GCA_024364735.1 Boesenbergia rotunda
TGAAATAATATGTGGTTGAATTAAGGGAATCTGTCTCTTAATTTAATAAGATTTGATTTAGAGAAATCAATGTCTTAAACATATTATTTCCGAAATTGATTATGATAATTCAGGAAATTCTTTCCCAAAACAATTACTTGAATAAAGTATGAAATTAGAATTAGGAAATCCGGTTCCTAATTCAATTAATGAGACTTGATAAATTAAGTCACATACATACTTTATTAAGGAAATCGTTAGAACATGACATAATTATATGTCATGAATGTGCATAAAAGAAAAGGATGAGACCCAAAACCCCTTACAAAATATTAAGGCCAACACCTTCCATTAATATGGTTAGAACCGGAGTTTTGTTTCTCGTTTGGGTTGATGGACACATCCATGCCCGGCTTGAACCTCAACATGTTCAAACCATGGAATTAGTTTATGATTAATATAGTTGGAGTCAGAGGTCAATCCTTAGTTTTGGTTGTTGGACACATCCAAGCCTGACTAAACGGTTGAATCAGCTCCAACCATATTAAAACTATTTCTTGATTAATGGGTCAGCCTTAAGCTTGGAGCATCGATTTGTTGTGCCACAACCAAGGTCGATGTAAAGAGAGGTGCAGTTGGGTGTTATGTATATTGTTGCATACTTGTTAATGAGTTAACAACCCAATGATTTATGCAAACATTCAATTAGTTGATAGCATAATGTGATAGTTACATATGTATAATATGTAATCGGTATAATTACCTACCTTCATAGCTAAGAATAACTTGATGGACTCTAGCCATGGTTGTTCTTATGTATGGTTGGATATCAACCTATTTGGAGATGTTCCTACGATCTCCCGAATTGATAAAAAGGGTTATTCAATTCGAAAAATAAATATGATTTAATTAATGTATATTGATGCATTCTTTATCATTCTTATCACATAACCTCAATTTGTATTTCTAGGATAATCACCTGATCATGTCTTTTCTGAATTTGCGTTCCATTTTAGACACCAATAAGCTAACTGGGCCAAACTTCATGGACTGACTTCGAAACCTGAGGATAGTCCTCAAGGCAGAAAAGTTTGCTTATGTCCTTGAAGAACAACTTCCCAACCATCCTCCTGAAGATACAACTCCAGACCAGTTAGTGGCCTATCAGAAACATGTGGCCGATTCTGAACTTGCGAGTTGCATCATGCTGGCCGCTATGGTACCTGAGCTACAAAAGCAGCATGAGCATATGGATGCTCATACCATCGTCTTCCATCGTCATGAGCTATTTGACGAGCAGGCGAGATCCGAAAGGTTTGAGGTCTCCAGACTCCTATTCACCTCTAAGATACAGGAAGGCACTTCTGTTTCACAGTTTGTTTTGAAGATGTTGGAGTACATTGAGCGACTAGGCACACTCGAATTTGCAATGGATCACGAACTAAGTATTGACTTAATTCTGCATTGTTTGCCCAAGAGTTACTCACAGTTTGTGATGAACTATCGGATGAACAAACTGGAGACTACCATTCCTGAGTTGCTTAACCTGCTGAAGACTGTAGAGCCTTCTGTAAAGCAGGATCAGAAGATGATATTGTTAGTTGGTTCCTCAAAGAAAGGTTCTAAGAGGAAGCCCAAAGAACAAAATAAGGGAAGGAAGAAAAAGGCAAAAAAGATTGAAAAGGCAATTGCCATCACTGCGGCAAGGAGGGCCACTGGCGAAGAAACTGCAAGGTTTATCTTGAGTCCTTGAAGAAGAAGGCATCCGATGCCCCATCCTCTTCAGGTATCTTCGTTATTGAATGTCACTCTATTTCCTCGGACACCTGGGTACTTGATACTGGGTGTAGCTCACATATATGTAATGACATACAGGGGCTAAGAAATAGAAGAAGACTCGTCAAGGGAGAAGCGAATTTGCGAGTTGGAAATGGAGCAAAGATTGCTGCTGTTGCCATCGGAACATATTTGCTAAAGCTCCCTACTGGACTTGTCTTAGAATTGGATAATTGTTATTTTGTTCCTTCGTTAATAAAGAACATTGTATCTATTTCATGCTTGAATGAAAAGGGTTATCATTTAACTTTTAGTAACAATTGCTGTTACATAACTTTAAATGATGTTCTTTATGGGACCGGAACTTTATGCAATGGTATTTACACGTTAGATTTATCTGGTGACGTTTTCAATATCGAAGTTAGCAACAAACGTGCTCAAATAGATAATCTAATAGACTCCTATATGTGGCATTGTCGTCTTGACCATGTAAGTAAGAAACGCATGACCAAATTACACCGATGTGGAATTCTGGAATCATTTGAACCCGGTTCATTTGATACATGCGAATCATACTTAAAAGGCAAGATGACCAAATTACCCTTTTCCGAAAAAGATAAACCAGTGGGAGAATTGCTTGGTCTAATACATACTGATGTATGTGGACCAATGTCAACTCTTGCACAAGGGGGCTATAGCTACTTCATTACCTTTATCGATGATCACTCATGATTCGGGTATGTGTTCTTAATGAAACACAAATCTGAAGCTTTTGAGAAATTCAAAGAGTTCAGAAGTGAAGTAGAGAGACAACTTGGCAAAAGTATTAAGATACTTCGATCCGATCGGGGTGGTGAATACTTAAGTCAAGAGTTTCAAGATTATCTTAGGGACAATGGGATATTGTCTCAATGGACTCCGCCATATACACCACAGCATAATGGTGTATCTGAGAGGCGTAACCGAACCTTGATGGACATGGTTAGATCTATGATGAATCATGCAACTCTTCTAAAATCCTTTTGGGGCTATGCGCTTAAGACAGTTGTTTACTTACTAAATAGAGTCCCGACCAAGGTAGTCTCTACTACTCCATATGAGACGTGGAATAGTAAGAAACCTCATTTATCTCACCTAAAGATATGGGGTTGTCCTGTTTATGTAAAGCGGACTGTATCAGACAAATTGGATGCTAAGTCTGCTAAATGTCTATTTATTAGATACCCTAAGGAAACGAAAGGTTACCAATTCTATCATCCCTTGGAACAAAAGGTGTTTGTTTCAAGGCATGCTGTATTTCTAGAAAAAGAATTTCTTTTACAAGAAAACAGTGGGAGTAGCATTAAACTTGAAGAAGTTCAAGAAACTCCAATAGACATTACAGAGACACCTAATCTAGACCCACAACCAATAACTCATAATGATGAGCTATCAGTTGAACCTAAAACAACACTACTTCTTCGTAGGTCTGATAGGACACGCAATATTCCAGAGAGATACGGATTTCTCATAAGTGAATCGAACGACGTGTTATTCATTAACGATGATGAACCTATCAGTTATGAAGATGTTCTGAAAAATTCAGAAAGGGATAAATGACTTGAAGCCATGATGTCGGAAATGGATTCCATGTATAAAAATAAAGTATGGGACTTGGTTAACCCACCTGAAGGGATTAAACCCATAGGGTGCAAGTGGGTTTTCAAGAAGAAAACTGACATGGAAGGTAATATTGTTACCTTTAAGGCTAGATGAGTGACAAAAGGATATCGTCAGAAACAAGGAATTGATTATGACGAAACCTATTCGCCAGTAGCTATGCTTAAATCCATTCGGATGCTCCTGGCCATAGCAGCTCATTATGATTATGAGATATGACAAATGGATGTGAAAACAGCTTTCCTTAATGGAAACCTGCTTGAGGATGTATACATGATACAACCTGAAGGTTTCACATCGGTTAATAAAACCAAAGTATGTAAGCTTCAACGGTCCATATATGGACTAAAGCAAGCATCCAGGAGCTGGAACATCCGTTTTGATGAGACAATCAAAGAGTTTGATTTCTCACAAAATCCTGACGAACCTTGTGTGTACAAGAAGGTTAGTGGGAGTGCAGTCGTATTCCTAGTGTTATATGTCGATGACATATTACTTATAGGAAACGATATATCAGTCTTACAGTCAGTTAAAATTTGGTTGTCCAAAACTTTCTCCATGAAAGACCTAGGAGAAGCAACCTATATCCTTGGGATTAGAATCTATAGAGATAGATCAAAACGGTTGCTTGGTCTTTCGCAGTCTACATATATAGACCGAGTGCTAAAAAGGTTTAGCATGTCGGAATCCAAGAAAGGTTACCTTCCCATCAGGCATGGGATCAACCTTTCGAAGTCTATGTGTCCGCGCACAGAAGACGAGAGGATTTGCATGTATGCATTCACGATAGGATCTATCATGTATGCTATGTTATGTACTAGGCCCGATGTATCATATGCTCTGAGCAGATACCAGTCTGATCCAGGAATGGATCATTGGGCGGCTGTCAAGACAATCCTCAAGTACTTAAGAAACATTAAGGATGTGTTCCTAATATATGGAGAAGGTGATATGGTAATACGTGGGTATACAGATGTCAGTTTCCAGACAGATAAGGATGACTCCAAATCTCAGTCCGGATACGTATTTATTTTAAATGGAGGCACAATAAGTTGGAAGAGTTCCAAGCAAGACACCGTAGCGGATTCTACCACGGAAGCGGAATATATTGCAGCTTCGGAAGCAGCAAAGGAAGCAGTCTGGATCAAAAAGTTTGTCTCAGAACTTGGTGTGGTTCCAACCAATGATGAAGCAATACCGGTTTACTGTGACAACAATGGAGCTATTGCACAAGCAAAGGAACCAAGGTCTCATCAGCGATCCAAACATGTGCTTCGCCGCTATCATCTGATCAGAGAGATTATAAGTAGGAATGACATACAAATTGAGAAAATTCCCACTGAAAGGAATTTAGCGGATCCTTTAACTAAGGTCTTGCCTCAAAGTAAGTTTGAGGGTCATGTTAGAGCCAATGGTATTGGGTACCGTAGAGATTGGCATTAGGCCAAGTGGGAGTTTGTTAGTGATATGAGAGAAGTATCCTAAGGCAATCGCCTTATGATTGTAATCATTTATTCTAATAAATGAATATTCACTATTTGAGTATACATGTTTGTGTATTTGATTGAGATCTTAAACTCATTTACTGAATGTCCGCAATACAATTCACAGCATGAGAGAATTTGTGATGAATTCACAACTAGTGATTATCTCTACATGTGCAATTGTGAAGTATTGAAATTGTCCCTAGTCGATGAATTGATAAATACGGACACTATCAATTCTGTTGAGACTAGCATGGGTTATTGTCTAATCAGCTGATTCTCACTGGCTGGTGACATTGAGATGTCCGGAGATAAACATGAATGCTAGTTAAGGGAACTAGTTCATTAGAGTGACTGGCTGTAAAACTTCATATGGTAGTCTACATATAGATATGTCAGTGAAGTTCTTACTGCAGCTTAAGTGTAATGTTCCTTTGACTTGCGGTGTTCACGTCATCTTGGTCATGGAGACTTATACTTTGACATCTTAAGCAAGCGTCTCCAAGGAGGTGTGGACCCAGGATGATTGGGTATAAGCCGAAGTGCCCGAAGATGTTTGAACAACCTACAAAGGATTCACCACTCCTTGCGAGGAGATGTATACCCGAGGCCTATCATCGGATTGTTACTCGAAGCCTCTGGCCAGAGCATGACATGTTCGGAGTATGAATCTCTTAAATACATGAGAGTAATTAGAATCCGTAGGACGAGAAAACGTTACTTGGGATAGGTGTGACATAGTCAGCCTAGTGGGGACTGACACACATAGACCATGTCCTGAACCAAGTGGGTATAAGATGGTGAAGGGAATGTGGCACGATTCATTATAGCTGCTGAAGGGTTTCAGAATTGTTTCTGAGGTCAACCGTTGATCTTTCGATTAATTGGGGATCATGATGTACTACTAGGTGCCACTCATGATCGTTCTATAATTGATTAATTATAGACGGCCAACATAAACCGTAAGCCTATTTAGTCACACGTACTACGAGTAATCCGAGGGATTTAAAACGAGTTGAATATTGGATTTTCCAATCAAGAGAGATTAAGTTTGGTTGAGCCAAACGATAAGTCGAATCTGAATTTTTCAGAGACGCATCGGAAGCGTAAAATGTCTAAGTCTTTTAAAGAATTAATAGATGAATTAAATAAGTTTAATTCATTGGGGTGTGGCTTGGATGGGCCGGCCAAAGAGGGCCTCCAACCTCTTTGCTTGGTCGGCCACAACAAAGGGAGAGAACCAAGTTTTTGGTTCAATTTATAAAATAAACCAAGTGTTGTTTGTTTTATAAAATTATGGATGATATAAATTTTTATATAATAAACCAAGGTTTGGTTTATTTTTCATGGAAATTAAAATGAACCATGGATTGGTTTATTTTATAAAATCAATCATGGATTGATTTACCATGATAAGGAAATTTATTCCATAAGAGAGAAGAGACTTGATTGATTTTTATCATGAATTAAAATATGATTTTAACCATGATATAAAATCAAACTTGGCATGATGGAATAAGTTATTCCATATTTGAGAGGTTTGATGGTTGAGAGGCCACTATATAAATTACCCAAGGCAAGGCTTGGGTAATAATAAAAGAGATGAAGGTATAGGCTCTCTCCCTCTCTTTCTCTCCTTCTCTTCTCCCCTTCTTCCCGTGCGCCAACCAGCCCCAAGAAGGAGCACCAGCCGGCCGCCCCTGCCCTTTCCCTGCCGACCACCACCTGCTACCGGAGAAGGAAGCTCTGGCCATCTCTTGGCCGGAAGAAGGTGCTGTCGGAATTAGAGTTTGCCGCAAGGATCTTTTTGCCGCAAGCCTCTTCTTTTGCTTCGCCGGAATTTTGATTCCGGCCATCCTTTTGTGGTTAGTCTTCCGACTTCTCTCTTGGTTTTTCTAGTCGCATTCTCAGAGAATCTAGTAGTTCTCGAGAACACGAAACTCGTGGCTTTGCGAAGTCATCCCGAAGATACTCGGCGTGGACGCGAATAGAGGCGGAGCTTCCAAGGGACACTTACGGTTGGATCTCGTCCCTTCCTTCGAGTTACGCGAGGTAATACGTAAATTAGTTTACGTTTCTGCAAAATTTTAAATATATGATCATGTCTACACAAGATGAAATTGCATGCTTAGATGTGTAGTTAAATAATTTGAGAAATTATTTATGTTAAACCTTCCGCTGCACGTAATTAATTTTTAAAATTACGAACCCGCATCCATGTCAACATGCACCCGGTCCCAACACATTCCCCACTGATCGAATGGGTAGGACACCGTAGAGACTCGTAAGGGCTCGGTCGGTCGATGAGTCACATGCTGATGACTCTGGCTGGCTTCACATCTGGCCACGAACTTGAGAGTGTCAGCCTGGAGTTTTGGCCAAAAGTACCCTGCTAGGATAATCTTCCTAGACAGAGATCTCCCCCAATGTGGCTCCCACAGATGCCTCCATGTACTTCCTGCATCACGTAGTCAGCTTCTTCCGATCTGACACATTTGAGGAGCGGTCAAGCAAAGACTCTGTTGGTGCAGAATGCACCTAAGTCAAACCTGTGTTTTGATAATGGCAACATAGGTCAAAAGTTAAGTCTTTCTTGTTTTCTAACAAGTTAATCTAGTGTGCAGTGAAAGCCCTAGCAAAGGACTGCTAGGCACTGGCGAAGGAATGCCAGGGCAAAAAGCCCTAGCAAAGGACTGCTAGGCACTGGCGAAGGAATGCCAGAGTCAAAAGCCCTAGCAAAGGACTGCTAGGCACTGGCGAAGGAATGCCAGAGTCAAAAGACCTAGCGAAGGACTGCTAGGCACCGGGCGAAGGACAGCTCGGCATCCAAGCCCTGACAAAGGACCGTCAGGCAAAAGTCCAACCAAAGGAGCGGTTGGCATCAGGTAAATTCTCCCGAGAGGAGTAGGTGAGGACGCGTTCCCCGTCGAGGGAACAGTAGGCGTCGGTTCGACCTAGGACTCCATTTTGGAGACCAAAGTCAGAACCAAGACAGCTAAGGCTGTATAAAATAATAATTAATTATTTTATTGTGTTTTGGACTAACCCTGGATGCAGGACCGAAGGAACGTGTGTCTGCAACTCAGAGAGCCTCAAAAGAGTGAGGCAGCAGCTGAGTAAGGCGCCCTGAGTGTCCAGGGCGCCCTCAAGGTGAACCAAAACCAAGCGCAGCAAAAAGGGCTTCAGCTGCTTACAGAGCAAGGCGCCCTCAGCAGCGAAGGCGCCCTCGTCAGCGAAGGCGCCCTCAGCAGCCAAGGCGCCTCCAGCCCAAGACTGCGAAGCTCCAGCCTTATCCACAGCCGAGATTTCTGCGCGGAAGAAGTCAGCCAAGGCGCCCTCAGCGACCAGGGCGCCCCAGAGGTCAAACCTCATCCCTATTCGGGTGGGATAAAGCTTGACCGAGCGAAGTGTGGATCGGCTGACACGTGGCAGGGCGCCCCCGACGTCCAGGGCGCCCTAGGTGCTATAAATAGCACCCCTCGACCCCAAGCTTCAACAATCAACTTGATACCAAAGCTTCCATACTCTTCTGTGCTCACGCCTTGTTCCAGAAAGTGCCCAACTCGAGCGACGACGTCCTGCTGCTCCGGAAAGTCAACCTACAACCGGACGTCGGTAACAGAAGAAATTTCTTTTAAAAGTTTATAGTGCTATACTTGTAAATCTCTTTCTGTAAACTGATTTTGCGTTCATATAGAATTGCCCAAAGTAAACGATCAACGATCGTGGGCCTTGGAGTAGGAGTCGACCTAGGCTCCGAACCAAGTAAAAAATACTGTGTTCGCGTGGTTTGTTTATTTCCGCTGTGCAAATTACTCTCTCCATAAATTCGAAAAGTTTTGTCGATATTCACCCCCCTCTATCGACTCTATCGATCCAACAAGTGGTATCAGAGCGGGGAAGTTCAAACCTGGTGCAACCACCAGTTTGAAATTTTTTTCGGATTTCTTTTTAATTTTATCATTCTATTTTCTTTATCTTACGAATTTTTCGATAAAAATTTCATTCGGTTTTTTTTGGCAAGGTTGGTGCAACACCCCTTGTCTTTAATTTATCCAGCACTGCTAATCCAAGACCAAGTCTTGGCAAATTTCTTTTAGCTTTCTTTTTCAGTCTAAATGGCCATGCAAGAGGGATTCAGCACCGCAAGACCTCCACTCTTCAGTGGAGAAGACTTTTCCTACTGGAAAAGCCGCATGGAGGTCCACCTGAAAACTCAGGTGGACATGTGGATCATTATCCAGTCCGGTCTGGAGATCCCCCGAAACGCTGATGGACTTCCTCAGAACTACTCCGAGTGGGACAACTCCCTAAAACGCAAGATAGAAGCCGACGCAAAAGCAACACAAACCCTACAATGCGGGCTGACAAAGGAAGAGCTGAACCGCGTGGGCCCCTTCAACAGTGCAAAGGAGCTGTGGACAAAACTGATCGAGCTGCACGAAGGGACTTCAGACACCAGGATCAGCAAGAGGGATCTGCTCCTGAACAAATTATACACTATCAAGATGGCGGACAACGAATCAGCAGCCCAGCTCCACGCACGAATCCAAGAGGTAATGAACGGTCTTCACACAATAGGTCACAAGGTCGAAAACCGTGACCTAATAAGGTATGCCCTAAACGCTTTCCCTAGAAGTACCTTGTGGGCATCTATGGTAGATGCGTACAAGGTCTCTAGAGATCTTTCTAAAATAAAATTAGACGAATTATTTTCTGAACTAGAACTGCACGAACAAACTAACACCAATATGGTTGAGAAAGGTGTTGCTTTTCTTGCAGGCAAGACTGGAAGAACAACGAAGAAGAAGCCTGAACCTGAAACCGAATCTAACTCAGACTCAGATTCAGAAGAAGAAGAAAGAGATCAAACTAAGCTGGTCCGGCTCGCTCGAAGCTACTACAAGGAGCTGAAGAACCGAACCAACAAACGAAAAACCGGCCGAAGAAAGGACGAACCAACTGAACCAGCAAGCAAGCCCAATGTGACCTGCTACGAGTGCAAGAAAAAGGGCCACTACAAGTCAGAGTGCCCTAACCTAAAGGAGACTAAAAAGACGAGAAGAAAGAAGGCACTGCAAGCAACCTGGGACGAGTCTTCCTCAGAAGAAGAAGAAGAGGCACCCCAGTCCAACCTCCTAGCTCTGACCGCCTCAGATAAAGTCGAGACAGAGTCAGAATCAGAACAAGAGGACGGCGAGCTGACCTTCACAGAAGACGGAGAAATTAAGGTAACAGGTTTTAATAGATCGCAATTAAGTGAACTAATTTCTTTCCTTTCTCGAGATTTGGCAAAAGCCAAACTCCGGGTCGAAACCCTCCGACAGGAAGTAAAACTCCTGAAAGAGGGAGCTGACTCTAAACCCTTAACCGAGAAGGTTCAGGAAGGAACTCCTACTCAAGTTGAAAAACTTGAAAAGGAAAACTCCTCCCTGAAAACTCAGGTTAAGGATTTTAGATCAGCCTTAGAACGATTTACATCTGGTTCCAAGGGTCTTGACATGATCCTTGGAAAACAGAAATCAGTTCTAAATCGATCCGGACTTGGCTACCGAACCAAATCCCGACAAAAATCATATTTGTCTGTACTGAATCAGTCCAGAGGCAAAATTCAGGCATGGGTACCTAAACTATGCCTGAACAAACCAACTGGATCAAATCAGTATTGGATCCCCAAGGACAAGATTCACATCTTGCCTAACCATCACCGTGGCTTTAGTCCAGGGGGAGCCAAACTGAAAACCATTTTCATTATTAGATGAATTTGTTATTATTGATTTAAATTGATTGTTTGATTGTTTATTTAATTTCTGCAATATACCATGCTTAGACTTAGGTTAGTTAAGGACTGAACAAACTTAGCTGAAATTTGACAACATAGTATTGGGTAGAAGTGAGATGATAGTACGTTGGGGAAACCAATTCTAATAAGATCAAGTTCACTTGGTCTCTTTAGACTGGCGGAACTAGCCGAAGCTACCGATCCAAAACCCAAACTAGTTAGACCAGAAATTTTTCAGAAATTGATTTTGAAAATGAAATTTCATTAAAAGGCTTTGTCAAGGAAAGGGTGGATGATCCCATAAGGCTTCGGCCAAAGAAGGCCTAGTGCCTCGCCAAGACCTGGAAGCCAATTTTTGAAATTCAAATTCAAATTAATTTTTGTCAAATTCGAATCTAACACAAAATTTCAGCTAAGCATAGATTTAAACATCTTTTCAAAAATTTCAAAATTAATTAATTAAGTTTTCAAAATTTAATTATCCTTCAAACTTAATCAAAATTTTCAAAACTATCAAAACCTGTCTCACAAAACCCATAAGGTTAACGTGATTGAAAACCCTAGATTTGGGTGAGACAGTAAAATTAAGACTAAATTATGATTCCTTTAATATCTGTGTTGCAGTAAAATTCTATATTTCAAACCATGGTCAACATAGTCAAACCACGGTCAACGTAGTCAAATCAGGTCAAGTCTGGTCAAATGCACTCCCTTAGGGTTCGAAGCTGGTCCTTAGGGCGCCCAAATCCGTGTGGGCGCCCCAAGGCTGGTCAAAAGGTCCCTCTGCCACTGCACGCTGACCAGGGCGCCCTGGAGCTTCAGGGCGCCTTGGGATACCCCTTTATTAGTCAAAAGCTGCCAAAAGGCAGCTGCAGCTCTGGGTAGAGGCACCCTCTCCAGTCAAGGCGCCCTCCCACAGTCCTTTCACGGCAGAAAGCTGCCGAAAGGTAACTACAGGCCTGGTCAAGGCGCCCTCACTGGTAAGGGCGCCCTCACCAGTCAAGGCGCCCTCCCGGGGAAGGGCGCCCAAACTGCCTATAAAAAGGGGCTCCCTTCCCCTTCTTCTCTTCACACCCAAAATACTTCTCCTCCTCAACTATCTACCTTCCAAGAGACCTTGCAACCCTCTCAAGCTCTCAAGCCCTCATCTTCAACAATGCCTCCCCGAGCAAACCGGTATAATTTATTGTTTTTGTTAATTTCTTTTCAATTTTTTTAAATGCACACTTTCTTTAAGTATACATTCTTTCTCTTAGAAGACGTCGACCTAATCAGGCAGAACCCGGTACTCAACCTAGTCCTGATCCTAGGTTTCCCAATTTAGAATTGTGTAACAAGTTCGCTCGTACCACCTATAAACCTATCAAAACGAGCTACTTGAATAGGTTATTCTTCACCCAATCCTGTCCCCTAGCTATGAACGTTATAAACCACTACCAACTAGACAATCTCGCATTCTGCACTCACCCAATCAATACTTCCTTATGTGCAGAATTTTATAATAATATCATTAGACAGGATAATCTCATATTCTCCACCATGGTTCAAGGTATTCCCTTAACCATCACACCAACATTACTGAACCGATTTCTAGGACTACGACCCTCGCAGTCCATCTTCTGTTGTTATCCTCCTAGGGAGCCTCCCTTTGATGCTCCCTATTCTCACATCACCTTAGATACATTACACTCATACTTCTTTAGGCAACAAGTGGCCAGACGATTCCAGTCAGTCGACTTAGAGGTTCAGGACTACGCCCTATACAGGGTCTTAGTCCAATGTATTCTGCCATTATCCACCAGGGACGTCACCACTATGCGACCATTCCATACCTTTCTCCTGTACGCCCTGATTCACCAGCTAGATATTGATATCCTACACGCATCCAGTGTGACCACGCATGGGCGGGTACGCACACCCTACTGCCACATTGTCACATCCTTATTACATTACCATGGTAGGAACATTACCGAGGGAGAAATGGCCGATCTAACCGACTACGATGAAATAGGCTATAGAAACTTCGCCCTAGCAGGTATAGAGGTGTCCGGTACCGGGGTCCTATCCTGGAGACGTCGGAGAGCAGCTCCCCAAATCGATTCGGACGAGGAAGTCGAGTACGACGTCGCAGATGTAGCAGCAGAAGCCCGAGCCCATATAAACGAGCCCCCTCCACCGACACTCTACGAGAGAGTGACCCGTATGGAGACACAGATACAGAGTCTCCGAGAGGAGGTCGAGGCCTCTCACATAGAGCAGATGGACGCTCGCCGAGCTGATAGAGAAGTAGCTGATGCACGATTCTTAGAGATGATGGCACGATTCGATGCGTGGCAGCCGGGTCCATCTGATCACCCCGGTCCTTCATCTTAGATTCACTTAGCATTGTACCTATTTGACTGCCCCTACTCAGTAGGGTTGACTTGTGCTTAACTGTTGACTATGTTGAAACTAGAGTACCTGCGTTTATTTTATGATGACTAGTTTATGATTATTGGGTTCTTGTCAAATTGTTAGGATTGTGCCTTGTAGAATAGATTATTTTTTGGCTTAATTGTTTTTAAAAGTTGTTTTGAAAAACTGTTTCACTTAATTTTAAAATCAGTTTTCATTTTCGACTTAGTTTTATTTAAAAACTACCCCCTTTCAAAACTAGGGATTTTTCGAAAATGGACTTAGGCTAGGCCCTAACCCTAGAACTGCATGCACCTATAGACTTAGAAGCCAGCATCTCACAAGTACCTTAGGGTACTTATGATTGATAACCTAGAAAGGGTTGAGATGCTTAGGTCTTTGCCTTAATTCAAGATGCTTTAAGTCAGTGCATCTGCAGTAATTGGGGCACTAAATACAATTTATACAGCAATCAAGTTAAGTGTCAAGCTTAGAAAATCTAACTTGAACAGAAACACTTAACTTGACTAACCCTAGCAAAAACTACTGTATATAACAGTTAGTAAGTAGCTAATCGGGTTAGACAGGTCCCTACAGACAAAAATTGATTGATTTAGTGTAAATCAAACTGGTTCAGTATAGCAAATTATTATTTATTTTCTTTAATTCATGCTATATTTATCTGGTTTGATATATGGCAAAGGGGGAGATAGAGATAGGAAAGAGAAAAATTATTTTTTTCTAAATTTTTCCTTTATTCAAAAAGGTTCAAAAACATACTCATCCTTTATGCAAAAGCTTAAACTTTTTGAAGAAGTACTTAAGTTCTTAAAGCTTTAAAATTTTGCTAAGTACTCTAGCTTCAAAATTCTTTACTTCAAGCTTTAAAATTTTGCTAAGTACTCTAGCTTCAAAATTCTTTACTTAAAGCTTTCAAAATTTTGCTAAGTACTCTAGCTTCAAAATTCTTTACTTAAAGCTTTTAAAATTTTGCTAAGTACTCTAGCTTCAAAATTCTTTACTTCAAGCTTCAAAATTTTGCTAAGTACTCTAGCTTCAAAATTCTTTACTTCAAGCTTTCAAATTTTGCAAAGTACTCTAGCTTTTCAAAAGATTCTTACTTAAGCTTGTCAAAATTATTTTTACTCTAAAGCTTAAAGTTTTTCAAAATTGTTAAGTACTAAAGTGTTTCAAGCTTGTTATATCCTACCAATTACTTAAGCTAACATTTTCAAAAAGGTTTTCAAGTACAAATAAGTTTTTTTTAACCCCACGAATTTTTGAAAAATCTAGAGGGAGATTCCTTCCAGGGGGAGGGAACAAAAGTTAAAACTTTTTCATGTTTTGCTTAAACTTAACTTTTTGAACTAAGGTTGCCATAAATCAAAAAGGGGGAGATTGTTGGTGCAGAATGCACCTAAGTCAAACCTGTGTTTTGATAATGGCAACATAGGTCAAAAGTTAAGTCTTTCTTGTTTTCTAACAAGTTAATCTAGTGTGCAGTGAAAGCCCTAGCAAAGGACTGCTAGGCACTGGCGAAGGAATGCCAGGGCAAAAAGCCCTAGCAAAGGACTGCTAGGCACTGGCGAAGGAATGCCAGAGTCAAAAGCCCTAGCAAAGGACTGCTAGGCACTGGCGAAGGAATGCCAGAGTCAAAAGACCTAGCGAAGGACTGCTAGGCACCGGGCGAAGGATAGCTCGGCATCCAAGCCCTGACAAAGGACCGTCAGGCAAAAGTCCAACCAAAGGAGCGGTTGGCATCAGGTAAATTCTCCCGAGAGGAGTAGGTGAGGACGCGTTCCCCGTCGAGGGAACAGTAGGCGTCGGTTCGACCTAGGACTCCATTTTGGAGACCAAAGTCAGAATCAAGACAGCTAAGGTTGTATAAAATAATAATTAATTATTTTATTGTGTTTTGGACTAACCCTGGATGCAGGACCGAAGGAACGTGTGTCTGCAACTCAGAGAGCCTCAAAAGAGTGAGGCAGCAGCTGAGTAAGGCGCCCTGAGTGTCCAGGGCGCCCTCAAGGTGAACCAAAACCAAGCGCAGCAAAAAGGGCTTCAGCTGCTTACAGAGCAAGGCGCCCTCAGCAGCGAAGGCGCCCTCGTCAGCGAAGGCGCCCTCAGCAGCCAAGGCGCCTCCAGCCCAAGACTGCGAAGCTCCAGCCTTATCCACAGCCGAGATTTTTGCGCGGAAGAAGTCAGCCAAGGCGCCCTCAGCGACCAGGGCGCCCCAGAGGTCAAACCTCATCCCTATTCGGGTGGGATAAAGCTTGACCGAGCGAAGTGTGGATCGGCTGACACGTGGCAGGGCGCCCCTGACGTCCAGGGCGCCCTAGGTGCTATAAATAGCACCCCTCGACCCCAAGCTTCAACAATCAACTTGATACCAAAGCTTCCATACTCTTCTGTGCTCACGCCTTGTTCCAGAAAGTGCCCAACTCGAGCGACGACGTCCTGCTGCTCCGGAAAGTCAACCTACAACCGGACGTCGGTAACAGAAGAAATTTCTTTTAAAAGTTTATAGTGCTATACTTGTAAATCTCTTTCTGTAAACTGATTTTGCGTTCATATAGAATTGCCCAAAGTAAACGATCAATGATCGTGGGCCTTGGAGTAGGAGTCGACCTAGGCTCCGAACCAAGTAAAAAATACTGTGTTCGTGTGGTTTGTTTATTTCCGCTGTGCAAATTACTCTCTCCATAAATTCGAAAAGTTTTGTCGATATTCACCCCCCCCTCTATCGACTCTATCGATCCAACAGACTCTCCTGTATAGTTGATCGCCGACCAGTGTGAATCTGGCATCCTGGCGACGGAATAGTCGGCTTCCTTGGTACATGCCTGGAGTGTTCCCACTACGTAGGAACTCCACATATGGATCTCTCTAATCGGCTACGGTGTCACCTTTCGCCCCTTCTCCGATCTGGGCCACCGTCTCTTCCGGGGCACTAGGTTCATCCAGCTGTCAGGTCGAAATGGAGCTAGCCAGTCTGGCTAGTTCATCGACCTTAACGTTGTCTACCCTGGAGATCTTCTACAAGATAACCTCCGTGAAGGAGTCTTTCAGCTGCTCATAGAGGGCCACATACTTTTGCAGGCGCTCACACCTGACTTCGAAGTTGCCCTTTATTTGCTATGCCACGAGCTGGGAGTCTGAGTGTTTCATGACTCGGGTAGCCCCTATATGCTTGGCTGCTTGCAGGCCCGCTATGATCGCCTCATATTCACCTTCATTATTAGTGGTTTTGAAGTGGAGCTAGATGGATAAATGTAACGTGTCTCCTTGGGGGGAGATCATTAACACCCCGACTTCGCTGTGCCGGCTGTTGAAAGACCCGTCTATATAGACCTTCCAGACTCCTTCGGCCTCGGGCTCTAGGACAGTCTCCAACATGAAGTCTGAGAGAGCCTGTGCCTTGATAGCGGTATGAGGCTGGTACTCGATACCGTACTCGCTTAACTCTGTCGTCCACTTGATCAACCAGCCTGATGCTTCGGGATTGGTGAGGACCCGCGCGAGCGGGCTGTTGGTGAGAACCACGATAGGATATGCTAAGAAGTGTGGTCTTAACCTCCGGGCTATTAAGACCAGAGCATAGGCTAATTTCTCCATCGTAGTGTATTCTGTCTCAGCATCCTTCAGGAGATGTCTGAAGAAGTATATGGGATATTGCACCATGCCTTCTTCTCGTACGAGTGCTGAGCCTATCGCTTGCTCTGCCACAAATAGGTAGACAATAAGGTCTCCCCCTCTACTGGCTTGTAGAGGATGAGGAGCTCGGCGAGATAGGTCTTCAGGTTAGCGAGTGCCCTCTAACATTAGTCATCCCAATCGAACTTGGTTGTTTTTCTCAGAATCTTGAAGAATGACAGAGTCCTATCTGCAGACTTGGAGATGAACCTGGACAGAGCCGTGATTCTACCATTCAGCCGTTGCACTTTCTTGAAGTTATGAGGGGATGACATATCTAGAATAGCTTTTACTTTTTCGGAATTAGCCTCGATCCCCCTTTCAGTCACCATGTATCCCAAGAAACGGCTGCTCTTCACCCCGAACAAACACTTGCCAGGGTTCAACTTCAGCTTGTTGGTCCTCAGGGTGACGAACGTCTCTTCTAAGTCGGCTATCATGCTGTTTCCCTTGTCAGTCTTAACTACGATATCGTCCACATACACTTCGATGATTCTCCCGATCTGATGCCTGAAGACCTTGTCCATCATCCGTTGATAAGTTGCCCCAGCGTTGCGTAATCCAAAAGGCATGACATTATAGTAGTATGTGCCATCGACTTTCACAAAGTTGACTTTCTCCTGGTCTTCGAGAGTGAGATGAACTTGATGGTACCCTTGATAAGCATCCAACATCGAAATGAAATCACAACCGGCCGTAGAGTCTACTAATCGGTCTATTCGAGGCAAGGGGTAGCAATCCTTAGGGCCGGCTTTATTCAAATTACGAAAATCAATACAGACCCGCCATTTACCCCTGGCTTAGGGACAAGGACTACATTAGCTAACCAGGCCGGGAATTGAACTTCTTTTATGTGCCTGACCCTTAGCAGCGTGTTGACTTCATCTCTGATAGCCTTGACCTGTTCTGGTGCAAAGTGCCTTCGCCTATGCTTCATTGGTCGGGCTCCAGGGGTGATATGCAGGTGATGCATGGCTAGAGCTGGGGGGACCCCTTTGATTTCTTCGGCGGCCCAGGCGAAGACATCTCAATGGCTTCGTAGGCAATCTATAAGGTAGCTCCTCAGCTCTAGGGCAAGGTTGGTGGCGATTCACGTAACTCCCTCCCTCTGTTGAGGGTGAACCTGGACCTTCTCGCTCTCGAACTCTCTCCGTTCTTCTTTAGGTCCTTCATCCTCACGCGGGTCGGCGAGATTAATTTGCAGGGCTTCGTAGGACTTCGAGTTCTTGCGGGACTCTGACCTGACTTCCTCGCTATAGCATCGCCGAGATACTAATTGGTCTCCCTTGACTTCAGCCACTTGGTCGCCTACCTGGAATTTGATTTTCTGGTGATAGACCGAGACCACCACCTGGAATATACTGAGCGCCGGGCATCCCAGGATGGCATTATAGGATGAGGGAGCTTCCACGACCAGGAAGGGGGGGTCCTCTCTAGAGTGTCACTGCCCAACGACAGCGATAAGGTAATTTGCCCTATTGGCTGTACTGGGTATCTAGTGAAGCCGAAGAGCGGGGTCGAAACTGGGAGCAGTTCATCTTCATCAATCTGCATCTGATCCAGAATAGCCTTGTACATGATGTTCACTGTGTTGAGGCAATCGGCCCTTGAATGATTGGAAGATCATGGTTTTGATGAGTGGGCGAATAGGTTTAAAGTTAGAGTGTTATGTTGTATTTGATTTGTGTGATTGAGTTTGCAGGACTTGAAGAATCACACTTGGTGGACCTATCCGAGGGACGAGAGCCGATGGAGGAGAGCTCCAAGGGCAAGCCGGGAAGTGGACTTCAAAGGGCACACGTGAAGGGTGGCATGGAGGCAAGCCAAGGGAAGGCTTGCGTGCGCATCCGAGGGACGATAGCCAGAGGAAGAGGACTTCAAGGGGCGAGCCAAGGGAGCAGACCTGAAGGCACACGCGAAGGAGAAGGTTTGGAGTGGCTGGAGCTGAGCTGGGAGGCAGGGCAGTCGACTGGCCCGAAGGCAGTCGACTGCCAAAACCCACAGAGAGTTCGCAGCTTCGGACCAGTCGACTGGCCTTGGGGCAATCGACTGGTATACCCCAAAACTAGCCGTTGGCTAGCTGTTTGCTAGCCGTTGGCCGGCATTTAATGCCGGGCCAGTCGACTGCCCTAGGGGCAGTCGACTGGTGTGTGTCTGGACAGACTGCGAATCTGTCCTTTTCACCTATAAAAGGAGCTCCTCGTTACACGTGTAGGTACAGTTCCGTACAGTAACGAAGTGCTGCCAAATTGTAGAGTGACTTTTTGCTTCCTCCATCATTTTTCTACATCTGTAAAGAGGAAACTTTTGCTGTAAAGGTTTCTCCACCTCAAGGAGACTTTTCGATAGTGAAAAGTGGTGCTCGCGGCGTGGATCCTTGGATTAGTCACCCATCTGGGTGGATACTAAGTGAAAGAATTTTTGTTAGCATTGTTATTGTTTTTGCATATTATTTCCGCTGCGCTAACATCTGTGTAGAGATCAAACGATCAAAAGAAAGTGCATTCACCCCCCCCTCTGCACGCCCACATCGATCCTTCAGTTGGTATCAGAGCCGGTGCGTTTTGGAAGATCTAACAATCAACCAGAACATTTGTAATGGCGTTTCAAGAGGGATACTCCACCGCACGACCACCATTCTTCGACGGCAACGACTTCGCGTACTGGAAAGGTAGAATGCAGTACTATCTTATGAATGACATAGAAACTTGGATAAGCGTTGCAGATGGCTTCGAGGCGCCCGTCGATGAAAGAGGAGATCCTACACCTATGAGAACATGGTCTAAAGAAGTGATGAAAAGGGCGCAGTCAAATGCCAAGGCCACCACTACACTGCAGTGCGGGCTCTCGAAGGAGCAACTGAACAAGATGGGGTCATTCAAGAGCGCCAAAGAGCTATGGGACAAGTTGGTAGAACTGAACGAGGGGTCAAACGAGTCCAGAAGAGCCAAGAAGGACTTGTTGGTGGCCCAACTGCAATCCCTCTCCATGAAGAACAACGAGACCGTCAGTCAGCTGCATGGAAGGGTAAAGGAAGTGATCAACGAGCTCCATGTAATTAGAGAGAAAATTGAAAACCGGGACATTGTCAGGTATGTCTTACAAGCCTTCCCGAGAACCACCCTGTGGGCATCCATGGTTGATGCTTACAAGGTATCGAGGGACTTATCTTTAGTTAAATTAGACGATCTATTTTGTGAATTTGAACTGCACGAGCAAGCTAACATTTCGGCAAAAGAGAAAGGTATTGCTTTTGTTGCAGAAAAGGAGAAGAAGAAGGTGATCTACTCATCATCCTCGGACTCAGAGGAGTCAAGTGCCTCTATGGACAGTGACCAAAAGGCCTTTATGGTAAGGAAATTTCGTAAAGCATTTAAAAATTTTTCTAGCAAATCATATGCTAGGAAAGGGGCCAAAGGTAAGGGTAAGGCCAAGGAGATAATCTGCTACAACTGTCATCAAGAGGGACAGAAGAATGAGTGTCTCCAGTTGAAGAAGAGGGAGGACAAGAAGGAAGAGAAGAAGAAGAATGATAAGAAGAAGTCAAAGGGAAAGGAGAAGAGTGCTACGAACCTCAAGGCGAGTTGGGACGATCCCTCATCCTCAGAGGAAGAAGAAGAGCAAGTCTCCCACTTCGCTCTTATGGCACAAGATGATTTAGAATCTTCAGACGATGAACGAAGCTCAAGCAGTGAAGATGAGAGCTCCTCCACCTCATCATCATCAGAGTCAGAAGCTTTGGTAAGTGAGGTATACCACTTACCCTCCTCTACCTTAGTGAAAATTATTTCTAGTACTAACATGGATTTAGCTAAGGCTAGAAGTAAAATTATGGATCTTAAGGAACAAATTGTCATGCTTAGAGTAGAGGCTATTAAACTTAAGGATTTGCATGCTAGCTCTACCTCTTCACATGTTTCACATATTGAAAATGAAAATAAGGAGTTAAGGAAATAAGTAGATGACCTCACAAAGGCCCTTAGGAAATTTCAAGTAGGATCAAGTAACCTTGATATGATTATTAACAGCCAAAGGACGGTATATAACAAGGCAGGATTGGGTTATAGGCCTAAGACCAAGGAGATAGCCTTTGTTTCATTTACCGGTAGGATTGGTGCATCTAGGAGATTAGAGGCTAAGGGAACCACAAAGAAGGCATGGGTACCTAAGAAATTTTTAAATGATGCTTATGGATCTAAGATATGGGTACCAAAAGAGTATGTTTTCCATGTTGTCTAGGTAAAGGTGAAGGAGGCCCCAACCTTGTGGATAGTAGATAGTGGATGCTCAAGACACATGACCGGGGATGTGAGCAAGTTCACCACTATTAGCTACCTAAGAGAAGGGACGGTCTCCTTTGGGAACAGTGGAAAGTTAAGGATCATTGGTAGGGGCACAATTGAGGTATCTCCCACTATTTCAATTCATAAGGTACTTTTAATTAAGGATATGAAGTTTAATTTATTAAGTGTAAGTCAATTATGTGATGCCGGCTTTAGAGTAGAATTTCATGCTAAGAAATGTGTAATAAGACAAAGTGAATCAAACACTATCATATTAGAAGGGTTTAGAGAGGCAAACTTGTATTATCTTGATCTATCTTATGCTACTAACAATGTTGTTAAGTGTCTCATGTCCAAAGAAGAAGAAGGGTGGCTATGGCACCGGAGACTTGGACACGTCAACATGAGGAACATTGCAAGAGTGGCCAAGGAAGAATTGGTGAAGGGGCTCCCAATGATCAAGTACGAAAAGAACAAGTTGTGTGATGCATGCCAAGAGGGTAAGCAATCCAAAGCATCACACAAAGGTAAAACTTTAATTACCACTTCCTTGCCTTTAGAACTTTTACATATAGACTTGTTTGATTGCCATAGTACTCCATCACTTGTAGGGAGTAAGTACTGCTTAGTGATAGTAGATGATTTTTCTAGGTTTACTTGGGTCTATTTCTTGAAACATAAGGATGATACCCTAGATATATTTATAGGATTTAGTAAAAGGGTAGAAAATGAAAAGAACATCAAAATAAACCGAATTAGGAGTGACCATGGTGGGGAGTTCCAAAACGCTAGTTTCACACAATTTTGTGTTGAAAATGGATACAAGCATGAGTTTTCATGCCCTAGGACTCCTCAACAAAATGGGGTAGTTGAGAGGAAAAACCGAGCCCTACAAGAAGCTGCTAGGACTATGCTCAATGCATACTCTCTTCCTAGCTACTTTTGGGCCGAAGCGGTTAACACCGCTTGCTATATCCAAAACCGGGTGTTGGTACATAGGTTTTTAGGGAAAAACACCCTTTGAACTTTGGAATGGAAGGGTACCCCAAGTCCACTATTTTAGGGTCTTTGGATGTAAAGTTTACATCTTAAACACCAAAGATGACCTAAGAAAATTTGAGTCAAAAGCCGATGAAGGAATCTTAGTAGGGTATTCATTGACTAGTAGGGGTTATAGAGTGTACAACAAGAGGACAAAAGTGATTGAGGAGTCCTCAAATGTCAAATTTGATGAAACCAATAGTACCTACCCTAGAAAGGCTTCCATTGATAAAGATAGAGAAGAAGTTCAACCCCTTGCCCAAAGAACCTAAGACCTACAATTGGAGGGCAATGATCAAGGGGGAGTAAGAAGTACCCTAGAGGATGAGGAAGAAGGAGCAAATGAACCTACAACCTCTAGACCCTTGAGACATCATCATGATCATCCTATTTGTTAGATGTGTATACTGAAAGACATGCTTCTTCTATATATATGAACATCTTTATTTTGAAAAGAAATCACAACCACACTAGGTGCCTGTTTATATTAGTACATGCATGGAGTCCAATTACTTTGCATTGTAGATAACATGGTGTGTGGTGTCACACGGAAGATCATGTTATCAGTTCCTTGCTTAGTATAAATAGAGGACCACAACCGAGATGGAATTGGACAACCCATCGGAATGGTTGTAGTGTAATTAGGTGTGGTTGGTCTTGACCATAGGATTACACTAGTGTGCTTTGAGTACATTGAGCAGGACCAAAACGCGAGGTTATCCAATTTGTACTGACTCGATAATTGGATAGGACCTCAAACTTTATTATGGAGTACGATCCCTTAATCCCGATATAATAACGGGCATATATTATTAACTATTATTTCTTTAATTTACCAAAGGGCGAGATCTATTCTGTTAGATCGATAGGCCCGGTAAGTTGGGAGATAATATTAATAATATGATGTGCCATTGATTATTGACAGAATCCGTGTCCTGGTGAGTCAGGTTGATGATGCCCCCTTGATGAGCTCGAAAGGTTCATCATGCTAAACCCTGCAGGTGGATTTGATCCGGCATGATGATAAGGTCGAGTGGTACTAGTCAAGGATCCAGAAGTTAATTAATTTAAATTGTCAGTAATTTAATTAATTAACGGGCATTCGAAATCTTAAACACGGGGGGATGTACGACTTGTAATAAGTGGAGCCCATATGTAAATATGGGGGTTGGTGAGGTAATTCAATGAGGGCCCTTTAGTGGAATGGATCCTCATTAATGGACTGGGTCCATTAGCAGGCCAAGATCCAACTCCTCCTCATGGTCCCTGCCGTAGCCCTATAAATACCCCATGGTGGCATAGAACCAAGTTGATGATTAATCCAATAGATCACAAGAAACCCTAGCCTCTCCTCTTCTCTCCTCTCTCATTCTCTCCCTCTCCTTCACGGTTGGAGCAAGTGGCGCCGAACAGCATGCTTCTCCACCATGCAAATTATGCAATTAATTTGCTTCAACGCATGAGCAATTAATTTGCTCCATGCGTTGCTTTGCTCCAATGCATGCAACTCCTTCTCTAACGCATGCAATTCCTTCTCCATGCGTTGCATGCAATTCCTTCTCCATTTAATTGCGTTGCATGCAATTAAAATTGCCTCCCTGCTGTTTAATTGCATTGCATGCAATTAACAAGTTGCAACGTGGAGTAAATAGGAGTAAATTGCTCCCTGCCAATAAATTGCATGCAATTTTCTTCTCCAAGGGAATTGGCTCATGACAAAGTTGAAGAAATTGATTCTTCTTCTCTAATTAGATTGGAGAAATGTTGCTCATGCAACTTGGGCAGATTGGAGAGAGTTCACGCAACTTGGAGAGAAATCTCCAGCCAAGTTGTGTGAATCTCCAGCCAAGTTGCATGGAGAGCAAAGCGACTTTGTCCAGCACATACTTGCAGCTTGTAGAAAGGTTGCTCACGCAACTTTCAGGCTGTGGAGAAGTTGATGTGAGGAGAAGAAGGCGAGTTGGTGTGGACAGCAACTCAAAGCTCGGGCGCCGATGATGGAGGAGAGGAATAGATTGGGTTTTGTGTTTGGATTATCTCCTAGGAGCGGCCGACGACATCCCTTTGGTTGGGGATTGGTTGGTGCAAGGAGAAGGGATCAACTTGGTGGCCACGGGTCTTGGTAGATCATCGCCCACACGACGTCCAAGAGGGGAGGGTCATACGGTAGAAGATCGTAAGGTAATGGAAGGTATATTCTTCCTTGGCTCCTTTCATTCTTATTTGTACCTTATTCAATTGCCTCATCATTTCATGTTTGTTATTTAATTATTTTGATTGCGAATCATAGTCAATAATTATGTAACTGGACCCCGACCATAAACACAAAAGCCGACGATCAACTCGTCGCCTTTTCCGCGGTCGAACGGTCGAGCAAATTGCAAGACCAATTTTGGTAATTGACTAAGTTGCAATTTGAATCGTTCGATACGGCACGAGACGGTCGATGGGAAACGACTCTCTATTCAGATTAAATTTTTTAATCTGTAGGCATAGAGAGGTCTCTCGGATCAACCAGGTATCCGCTTAGGAAACCCACCAAGCCATACCCAACACTATTGACCAAATTGTGGGAGATGTCACTCAAGGAGTAAGGACTAGATCATACTTTAGAAATCAAACGAGTCAAATAGCTCTAATCTCCCAATTAGAACCCAAGACCATTGATGAAGCATTGGGAGATGCCGATTGGGTTTTGGCCATGCAAGAAGAGCTAAACCAATTTGAGAGGAGTGAAGTTTGGGAGTTAGTTCCTAGGCCCACTGATTGTACCATTGTAACCACGAGATGGGTCTTTAGGAACAAATTAGATGACCAAGGTAAAATCACTAGGAACAAGGCTAGATTGGTAGCTAGGGGGTTTAACCAAGTTGAGGGATTAGATTATGATGAGACCTACGCCCCCGTAGCTAGGTTAGAATCAATTAGAATTCTACTAGCCTATGCCGCTCACATGGGTTTTACACTCCACCAAATGGATGTGAAGTCGGCATTCCTTAATGGGATCATTAAGGAAGAGGTTTATGTAGAACAACCCCCCGGATTTGAGGATCCCAACTATCCGAGACACGTATTCAAATTAAGGAAAGCCTTGTATGGATTGAAACAAGCTCCCCGGGCTTGGTATGAAAGAATTTCTTCATTTTTGGTGTCTAAGGGGTTTAGGAGAGGAACAATTGACCCTACATTGTTCCTAAAATCTAAGGATAAGGACATATTTGTTGCCCAAGTCTATGTAGACGATATCATTTTTGGGTCAACAAATAATGACTTCCTACAAGAATTCATCAAGTGTATGGAAGATGAATTTGAGATGAGTCTTGTAGGAGAGTTAACATTTTTCTTAGGCCTTCAAGTTAAGCAAACTAATGAAGGTACACATGTATTTCAAGCCAAATATGCTAAAGAGATGCTAAAAAAATTTGGTTTAGAACATGTTAAGGAAGCATCTACACCCATAGGAACTAATGTGAAAATGGATAGTGACCTTGAAGGCAAAATGGTAGACTCTAAACAATATAGGAGCATGATTGGTAGCCTACTATACCTAACCGCTAGTAGACCCGACATACTTTTTGCAGTAGGTATTTGTGCAAGGTACCAATCTTGTGCCAAAGAGTCTCATTTGATTGTAGTCAAAAGGATCCTAAGGTATGTGAAAGGAACCCTAAATGTCGGACTTTGGTATCCTAGAACCCCAAATGTTGACCTAATTGGATACACCGACTCGGACTATGCGGGTTGCAAGTTAGATAGGAAGAGTACAAGTGGAGGGTGTCAATTCCTTGGGTCTTCTTTAGTTAGTTGGAGTAGTAGGAAACAACCATGCGTTGCCCTATCAACAACGGAAGCAGAATATGTGGCAATGGGTGGATGTGTTTCCCAACTCCTTTGGATCATGCACACCTTAGAGGACTATGAGCTACATTACACCAAGGTCAAAGTCTTGTGTGATAATTTAAGCACGATCAACCTAACTAAAAATCTGGTTCACCATTCTAGAACAAAACACATTGAAGTGAAACATCACTTCATTAGAGACCATGTGGCAAGGGGAGACATAGAATTACAATATGTTGAATCAAAGTCGAACCTAGCCGACATCTTTACCAAGCCTCTTCTCGAATCGGAGTTTACATCCTTAAGAAGAGGCCTTGGAATGTGTTTGGTGGAAGTATAGAATGAACTTGGACACATTAGCTTTGAAAAAGGGTGCTTGATCCATTAGGGTGATACATTTGGCTCACTTGTGCTTGTGGCACATTGTTGAACCATTAAAAGTATCAAAATATCAAAACTAGACCAACTATGGGGGAGGCAAGTGTTTAATCAATGGACACTTTGCCAAAGATCATAGTTGGACATTTTAAAACTTTGAAAACCATTTTATGTTTTACATACTGTGCCATGCTTTTAAAAGTCACATATTTGCAAAATTGGTTTCAAAGGTTGATACAAAATGTAGTGTTTTTCAAAACTTTTGGGGTTTTATCAAAAGACGTGCATGTTTGAAATTTTATATGGTTTAATATTTTTCCCTGATAGAGTATAACATTTCAAACATGTATGCAAAATTTTACAATTTTTGGAATTTTCTGGAATTTTCTGGGAGTTTCTGAAATTCGACAGAAAAGCTGAAATTTCAGACTGATAGCGTATCAGTCGACTGCCCTATGGGCAGTCGACTGGCACAGCTATTTTTAGCTGCTGTGAGAAAATTCAGAAATCAATAATCCTCGCATTTGATACCCTAGGGTTTGGTTGCTTGAGGTAATCATTTTGATGGTGTCAAAGGGGGAGAATGGGTGGTTTAAGTTAGAATTTTGACTTAAAATGGATGATTTTAGGTATTTTGTCTAACTTAGACCTTGAAAGGTTAAAATTTGGAGAGAAGACATGGATTAAGGGGGAGGTACCTCTTAGGTTCGGATATGTCTTATATTCTTATTGATGTTGTTAAGTGGAAACTTAACTTGGAATATGATTAGAATTGAAACTGTGGAGAAGACATAGGTTAAGGGGGAGGTTACCTCTTAGGGTTATTATATCTCATAATGTTTCAATTGCTATCTTTTGCTATTGCTGTTATTTATCTTTAACTTAAACATATTGCCACACATTAAAAAGGGGGAGATTGTTGAGGCAATCGACCCTTGAATGATTGGAAGATCATGGTTTTGATGAGTGGGCGAATAGGTTTAAAGTTAGAGTGTTATGTTGTATTTGATTTGTGTGATTGAGTTTGCAGGACTTGAAGAATCACACTTGATGGACCTATCCGAGGGACGAGAGCCGATGGAGGAGAGCTCCAAGGGCAAGCCGGGAAGTGGACTTCAAAGGGCACACGTGAAGGGTGGCATGGAGGCAAGCCAAGGGAAGGCTTGCGTGCGCATCCGAGGGACGATAGCCAGAGGAAGAGGACTTCAAGGGGCGAGCCAAGGGAGCAGACCTGAAGGCACACGCGAAGGAGAAGGTTTGGAGTGGCTGGAGCTGAGCTGGGAGGCAAGGCAGTCGACTGGCCCGAAGGCAGTCGACTGCCAAAACTCATAGAGAGTTCGCAGCTTCGGACCAGTCGACTGGCCTTAGGGCAGTCGACTGGTATACCCTAAAACTAGCCATTGGCTAGCTGTTTGCTAGCCGTTGGCCGACATTTAATGTCGGGCCAGTCGACTGCCCCTAGGGCAGTCAACTGGTGCGTGTCTGGACAGACTGCGAATCTGTCCTTTTCACCTATAAAAGGAGCTCCTCGTTACACGTGTAGGTACAGTTCCGTACAGTAACGAAGTGCTGCCAAATTGTAGAGCGACTTTTTGCTTCCTCCATCATTTTTCTACATCTGTAAAGAGGAAGCTTTTGCTGTAAAGGTTTCTCCACCTCAAGGAGACTTTTCGATAGTGAAAAGTGGTGCTCGCGGGCTGATTCTTGGATTAGTCACCCATCTGGGTGGATACCAAGTAAAAGAATTTTTGTTAGCATTGTTATTGTCTTTGCATATTATTTCCGCTGCGCTAACATCTGTGTAGAGATCAAATGATCAAAAGAAAGTGCATTCACCCCCCCTCTGCACGCCCACATCGATCCTTCACACTGAACTACCTGTATCCACGAAGATGTGCTTAACATCATAATTCGCGCTATGCGCAAGAATTACCAGGGTATCCTCGTGGGGGGCTTCTATGTCCTCCAGGTCCTCTGGGCTGAAGGAGATTATGGGGTCGCGACTTTGACTACTACTCGTCCCGATGGCGTAGTTCTCCAATCATCGAGTATGAGCCTTCCTAGCACGGTTGGAGTCCCCTCCAGTAGGGCCTCCAGAGATCACTCCCATGTGCCCGAAAGGAGGGCCACGCGCAGAGGCCTTGCCCTTCTTGGGGTCTCTTTCCAATGAGGGAGACCTGCGGGATGCAGCCACCCGACTTCTCTCTCTTGATTACGATCGAGGCCGACGTCGGGTCTCGTTCTCTACTAACGACTGTTGTCAGGGAGACAAGCTTCGCTGGGGAGGCCTCTGTCGATACCCCGTCTTCTTCCACATCCTCCAATGTTTGAGGTCTGCATCCTCACTCAATTTTTTCTTCAGGGCATGACACTCCTCGGTGGAGTGCGTCGTACTGTCGTGGAATTCGCAGTACTTCGATAACGGCTCTGGTTGCTCGGTGTCCACTGTCTCTACCAGCTTCCGCCTACCAGCCCACTGGTCTTTCCTTAGGCGAAGATCTTTTCCCTGTGCTGGTGTCGGAGGTTCCCTCCTTTCTGACCGTACAACGGCTTGAGGAGGGACCTCGACTGGGTCCTTGCGGTGGGCGTGTTGCACTTCTTCCACGTTGATCTGCTTGACAAAACGCCCCAGAAGATCATCGAAGCTGGTGGGTGGCTTCTTCACCAAAGATCGGAAGAAATCCCCTTTCGAGAACCCTTGGGTATAGGCACTGACGAGGATCTCCGACGTCGCAGTTGGCACATCCTGCGCCACTCGGTTGAACCGCTGGATGTAATCTTGAGTGGTTCCTTTGGCTTCTGCTTTAGAGCAAATAAATTGAGCGTCGTCTTCTGATAGTGATGACTGCTGGCGACATGATGGAGGAAGGCAGTTCTAAACTCCATGAAGGAGTTGATAGAACCCTGGGGCAACCTCTGGAACCATTGCTGGGCTGCTCCTAATAGGGTATTCAAGAACACCCGGTACTTTACACCATCAATATACTGGTGCAGGAGTGCTGCGTTCTTGAACTTGCAGACATGATCTTCAGGATCTGTCTTCCCATTGTAGTTGACAATCCCAGGCCCGCGGACCATCTTCGGCATGGGATCTTCTACAATCTCCAAGGAGAAAGGGGTGGAGGGCGCTTTTGAGGAGGCCTTAGGTTCTTCCCTCCTCCCGTGTCCATCCTCCTGTCTCAGCGCGCTGGAGGCTACTGAGTTGACCTTCTTCACATCTCCTAGGGAATCCCGCCAGTGGACCGGGACTGCTTCGGCGTGTCTCCCCGGCGGTGAGATAGATCTTCGTGGTTGGGGGTGCGAAGTGGAGATTCTGAGGATTTCCTCTTGAACAGAAGCGACTCGCCTTGAGGCGGCCTGCTCGATTTGGTGTTGTTTGAATGCCCCTTTGACAGCGTTGGCAACTAAGTGATCTAATTCCTCTTTCGTTAGGACAATGGATTGTCCCACCGGCTCTGTCATCGGTGCTCCTTCTGGTGCTTTAATTTAGTAGTTTCCCACAGACGGCGCCAAACTTATTCCGGAAGGAATCGATCTCGACGGCCAGTCACCAGGGTTCAACCCATGAGGATGCTGATGAGAAAGGGAGAGCTTCCACCCTGCGAGATTAACACGAGCATTAAGGGAATACGCTGGAGGTTGTCTGGCGGAGCCCACTCCGACATTCAAGTCAGTGTCTGAATCTCTTAGATGGAAGAAAGTAAGGAAAATCGTATGAGTTCGAATGTGCGTAACCCCCTTGCCTGGGGGGTTGGAGTACCTTTTATACCTGAGGTGACAGTTACACGTATCCCACATTCTTCTCCACGTCCCCTTAACTATCGGTTATTGGATAATCTTTGTAACGGTCCTCGCAGCCATTAAATATGAGCCGTTGTGACAATTAAGGCTTTAATGGCCACGTAGTATGGGTCATGATTATCCGGTAAAATTGGGTGATGATTATCCACAGATCCGGAGAAAGGGGTCAGTTGTCTGAAGTTGGGTGATCCTTGGGCTCCGCTACTCCGAGGTGATCTCGGGATCCTTTGGCCCGGGTGAGGTCCCGGGCTATCACCTTCCAGAGCTGATCTTGGGGACCCGACCTCCTGAGGTGGCGTCGGGCGAGTGTCCTCCTGGATCGACCTCAAGAGTATGTCTCGGGAGTCAAGGAAAGAGAGTCGTCCAGACTTAGTAGATCTTGCCACATAGCTTTTTCAGTTCACGTGTCAGCCACGGGGTGTTCAACCCCATCACATATAAATAACTAAAATAGATTAGTAAGAGACAAAAGGGATTACTTGGTTACAACTAGGGTGGTTGCTAATCGAAGGCAGTTGAAAGCTCTACTATCAAGATCTCCTTCGCTATAGGTGGAGTAGCCTCTTATAGACATTTAACAGCACAGGAAAAAGCTGAAAATATAGTACAAGAGATGCCATCTAAATCTAGCTTCTGAGGGCTATTTATAGCCCAAAAACTCAAGTTACCATTGTGCTGACCTGAGTCGCCTCAGATGTGATCTGAGGCACCTCAGGGTGGATAAAACTCTATCCGTGCACCAATGGTAACTGTTGGATAAAACTTGACTCGAGGCACCTCAGTTCCAACCTAAGGTGCCTCAGTTCTGATCTGAGGCACCTCAAGTTGAATCTGAGGCGCCTCAGTTTGCTTTATGCCAAAAACGAAAGACTTAGTTTAAAAAGAAGGTAAGCCTAGTGCTTTTGTATGTTTTGAATCAATTTGGCAAAAATTCCTTATAATACATGGTAGATTAATTCTAGTTGCACTACTCATGTTTCAAATACGATGCAGGGATCCTTACGTTCCAAACCATAAAGCCAAATGAAAAGTTTATCTTTATAGGAAATCAAATCAAGGCTCTGGTTAACATTATTGGAACTTATTTTTTGATTTTATACATTGGATATCATTGAGATCTCTTTCAAACTCTTTATATTCATTCTGTTAGTAGAAATTTAATTTCTTTATCAAAACTTGATACAGTTTGATACTCATTTAAGTTTGAAAATGAATATTTCAGTTTGTTTAAGAATAATCAATCTATTGGTTTTAGTGTTCTTTGTGATGACTTATACAAATTAAAGCTTAATAATTTATTTGTTGAGACTCTATTGACATTGTATTATGATGTTGGAACAAAATGTGATTTATTGGATGAAAGCTCAGCTTACTTGTGACATAAACGTTTGGGTCATATTGTTAGTGATATGAGAGAAGTGTCTAAGGCAATCGCCTTATGATTGTAATCATTTATTCTAATAAATGAATATTCACTATTTGAGTTTACATGTTTGTGTATTTAATTGAGATCTTAAACTCATTTACTGAATGTCCGCAATACAATTCACAGCATGAGAGAATTTGTGATGAATTCACAACTAGTGATTATCTCTACATGTGCAATTGTGAAGTATTGAAATTGTCCCTAGTCGATGAATTGATAAATACGGACACTATCAATTCTGTTGAGACTAGCATGGGTTATTCTCTAATCAGCTGATTCTCACTGGCTGGTGACATTGAGATGTCCGGAGATAAACATGAATGCTAGTTAAGGGAACTAGTTCATTGGAGTGACTGGCTGTAAAACTTCATATGGTAGTCTACATATAGATATGTCAGTGAAGTTCTTACTGCAGCTTAAGTGCGATGTTCCTTCGACTTGCGGTGTTCAAGTCATCTTGGTCATGGAGACTTATACTTTGACATCTTAAGCAAGCGTCTCCAAGGAGGTGTGGACCCAGGATGATTGGGTATAAGCTGAAGTGCCCGAAGATGTTTGAACAACCTACAAAGGATTTACCACTTCTTGCGAGGAGATGTATACCCGAGGCCTATCGTCGGATTGTTACTCGAAGCCTCTGGCCAGAGCATGACATGTTCAGAGTATGAATCTCTTAAATACATGAGAGTAATTAGAATCCGTAGGACGAGGAAACGTTACTTGGGCTAGGTGTGACGTAGTCAGCCTAGTGGGGACTGACACACATAGACCATGTCCTAAACCAAGTGGGTACAAGATGGTGAAGGGAATGAGGCACGATTCATTATAGCTGCTGAAGGATTTCAGAATTGTTTCTGAGGTCAACCGTTGATCTTTCGATTAATTGGGGATCATGATGTACTACTAGGTGCCACTCATGATCGTTCTATAATTGATTAATTATAGACGGCCAACATAAATCGAAAGCCTATTTAGTCACACGCACTACGAGTAATCCGAGGGATTTAAAACGAGTTGAAAATTAGATTTTCTAATCAAGAGAGATTAGGTTTGGTTGAGCCAAACGATAAGTCGAATCTGAATTTTTCAGAGACGCATCGGAAGCGTAAAATGGCTAAGTCTTTTGAAGACTTAATAGATGAATTAAATAAGTTTAATTCATTGGGCTTGGCTTGGATGGGCCGGCCAAAGAGGGCCTCCATCCTCTTTGCTTGGCAGGCCACAACAAAGGGAGAGAACCAAGTTTTTGGTTCAATTTATAAAATAAACCAAGTGTGGTTTGTTTTATATAATTATGGATGATATAAATTTTTATATAATAAACCAAGGTTTGGTTTATTTTTTATGAAAATTAAAATGAACCATGGATTGGTTTATTTTATAACATCAATCATGGATTGATTTACCATGATAAGGAAATTTATTCCATAGGAGAGAAGAGACTTGATTGATTTTTTATCATGAATTAAAATATGATTTTAACCATGATATAAAATCAAACTTGGCATGATGGAATAAGTTATTCCATATTTGAGAGGCTTGATGGTTGAGAGACCACTATATAAAGGACCCAAGGCAAGGCTTGGGTGTGAATCATAGAGATGAAGGCATAGGCTCTCTCCCTCTCTTTCTCTCCTTCTCTTCTCCCCTTCTTGCCGTGCGCCAACCAGCCTCTTCTTTTGCTTCGCCGGAATTTTGATTCCGGCTATCCTTTTGTGGTTAGTCTTCCGACTTCTCTCTTGGTTTTTCTTGTCGCGTTCTCGGAGAATCTAGTAGTTCTCGAGAACACGAAACTCGTGGCTTTGCGAAGTCATCCTGAAGATACTCGGCGTGGACGCGGATAGAGGCGGAGCTTCCAAGGGACGCTTACGGTTGGATCTCGTCCCTTCCTTCGAGTTACGCGAGGTAATACGTAAATTAGTTTATGTTTCTGCAAAATTTTAAATATATGATCATGTCTACACAAGATAAAATTGCATGCTTAGATGTGTTGTTGAATAATTAGAGAAATTATTTATGCTAAACCTTCCGCTGCACGTAATTAATTTTAAAATTACGAACCCGCATCTATGTCAACATGCACCCGGTCCCAACACATATATCCAAAGAACAGTTATAAAGATTAGTAAAAAATGAAAATTTTCATGATTTGGATTTTATTGATCTTGATTTTTGTGTAGATTGTATTAAGGGAAAACATACAAAACACACAATTAAGAAAACAAATCATGAAGCACACAACTACAAGAAGCACATAACTATGCAGACCTTTTGATATTCCATCTCTTGGTGGAGACAAATATTTTATGATATTTATCGATGATTATTCATATTATGGTTATGTCTATTTATTGCATGAAAATTCTCTATCACTAAATATCTTAGAAGTATTTATTAATAAGGTTGAGAGACAATTAGATAGAAATGTGAAAATTATCATATTCGATAGATGTGGTAAATATTATGGAAAGTATGATAACTCCGGGCAATGCCCTAGTCCATTTGCTAAATATTTAAAACAACAAGTCATTTGTGCTTAATACACAATGCCTGAGATACCATAGCAAAATGGTGTTACATAAAGGCGTAATCGTGCTCTAATGGATATGGTTAGGAGTATGTTAAGCTATTCTTCTTTACCCTTATCATTGTGGATGTATGCCCTGAAATCCACTATGTACTTGTTAAATAGGAGTTCTAGTATGGATCTTTAAGACCAAACATGACTCTAATGGCAATATCAAATGATATACGGCTAGACTTGTTGCCAAAGGTTTTACTCAGAAAGATGGTGTTGACTACAAAGAACCTTTTCTCCTATCTCAAAAAAGGACTCACTAAAAATTATTATGACAATAGTAGCTCATTATGATTTAGAGCTATATCAAATGGATGTGAAAACTACTTTTTTGAATGGAGATTTAGATGAAGTGGTTTATATGGACCAACTTAAGTCAATATACGAACTTAAACAAGCTTTCCGACAATGGTATCTTAAGTTCAATGATATTATAGTTTCCTTTGGATTTAACGAAAACACTGTAGATCGATGTATATATCTAAAGGTCAGTGGGAGTAAGTTTATTTTTCTAATTATGTATGTTGATGATATCTTGCTTGCTATTAATGATCTTAGTTTATTACATGTGACCAAGAAATTTTTATCTGAAAACTTTGAAATAAAAGATATGGGTGAGGCATCATATGTGATAGGAATTGAAATATTAAATGATAGATTACAAGGAATGTTAGGGTTGTCCCTAAAGTCATATATTACTAAAGTTCTAGAGAGATTTAGAATGGAAAAATGTTCTACAAGTATTGTACCAATTCAGAAAGGTGATAAATTAGGCCTTATGCAATGCCCAAAGAATGAATTGGAATACAAACAAATGGAACAAATTCCTTATGCATCCATCGTTGGAAGCTTAATGTATGCTTAAACTTGTACTAGACTAGACATCAATTTTTCTATTGGGTTACTGGGTAGGTATCAAAGTAATCCAGGACTGGATCATTGGAAAGTTGCAATGAAAGTTTTGCGAAATTTACAAGGGACAAAAGAATACATGCTCACTTATAGGAGATCTGATCATCTTGAAGTGGTAGGATACTCAGATTTAGATTTTGCTGGATACTTGGATTCTAGAAAATCCACATTTGGCTATTTGTTTCTCTTAGTTGGAGGAGCAATTTCATGGCAAAGTAAGAAGCAGTTAGTCATTGCTGCTTTAATAATGGAAGCTAAGTTTGTGGCATGCTTTGAGGCCACTATTCATGGATTATGGTTGTGAAACTTCATTTCAGGACTTAGAATAGTCGATAGTATTGCCAAGCCGCTGAATATTTATTGTGATAATGCTGCAACAATCTTCATTTCTAAGAATGACAAGTATTCCAAAGGTGCTAAACATATCAAATTGAAATACTTTGTCGTTAAAGGAAAAGTTCATAAACAAAGAGTGTCAATTGAGCACATTAGCACCAACCTTATGATTGCGTATCTATTAATTAAAGGATTGCCACCAAAGATATTTAATGAACATATCATAAGGATGGGCATCATAGAAGATTGTTAATGATTTCATAATTAAGTTTTATGCTCTTTTTGTATTTGACCCTCTAAACTCTTGAATGTTATTTCTGATCATATATGCATCCTATTTTTTTATGTTAGACATGAATGATTATGTAAATATTAGCAGGATTTGTCTTTAATAAAAATATTATGGATAAACCATTATGTTATGTTTTATTTTAGTTCATGTTAGGTGTAGAACTAATATTATGATATATAGAAGGAAGTATGTCGAACTAATAATGTATGACCACTATGTTTCTTATTAGTTTTTGCTTAATGATAATTTATAATTAACCAATTCAAGAAAGAATGTAGCTTACATATTATGTATTATGTTTGAAATGAATGTCATATGGCCAAGTGGAAGAATGTTAGAAATATTTATTTAGTTTTAATTAATGTCCATATGCATGATTTATTTCTTTATTCAATGAATCATTTATATTGGTCAATGAAGAGATGATTCTCTTCATATTCATGCAATTATATTGGTTAACGAAGAGATAATTCTCTTCATATTTATACAATTGAATTTAAAGGAAGATGAAAAGATCATTATCATATTCATGCAATATGAGAATTAACGTATTATATTAAAAGACAATTGAATGTATACATTGATGGAATGTGTAAATGAATGGTTTGAAAAGGATCCTCCCTCTATCTATAAATAGACCTTTGCTCCATCAAAGAGGCTAAGTAAGAAGAGAGGTCAAGAGGGAAAAACATAATTGTCTAAGGGTTCTAGTTTTTTCTTGAAGATCATTATGAGCCAAGGTATGTTTTATTTTTAAGTTATATTGTGAAAATCATTTAGTTTAAAATCTTGGGTAATAAAGAATATGTAAAATGTTAAATTTAATTTGCATATTCATATTAATAAAGATATATGTTATAATTTACATGAGAAACGATCAATTCCACGAATCCAAACTATTCAAAACTTATTTTTCTATGTGATGGTAAATTATTAAGCTTCCAGTCATTCAACATATCCATCCAATTTTTGAAAACCTCCTATTAGATTAACCTATCAACTAACTCAATCTCAGAAATGATCCGATCTAATTTTGATATTTATGATTTTAACTTTGTCCTTCTAGATCATTTATCTTATTCAACGCTTCTAGCTTTCGCACTTCATTGACTGAGTTGGACTCTAAAGGAACAAATTATGGCTTCCCCCTCCGTTGTTTTTCAATGAAGTTTACCTTACATTCAATAGACTCTCAACATTCGTTTGCTAAAAGACATTGCATTGGTTGCCACCAACTATCCTTTGATGATGAGTGTGCATATGGATATTGGCGGGGCTCTAGGACGAGCGAATTATTTTTTTGCCATGATTGTGCATATGTAATGCCAAATTTTATCATACAATTCATAATTTGTTTCTACACAGATCAACTTCTTAGCCAGGGGCACAACACAAGTGACAAGATAAAAGTGACACTAACCGGAACATTTATTATGGCCAATTTCCAACAAGGGTATTTGTCAACATAATTAATTTTAGAAAGTTTGTCTGTGATTGTTAGACAACCGGAGCATTAAGGTCAATTCTAGACAAGGGCATTTGTATAACACAATTAATTTCAAAAAGATTGTAATTATCAGGTCACTTGGTGCTTTTTAAATTTATCCTAATGATAGATAAAAATTTTCGTACAACCGAATAGATTATCTTTAGAATTAATTAGTTCAAAAAAATTGAATAATTAATTACAAAAACAATCATCTTCTTAACATTTAATTTTCTAGTTAAATCATGTCAAATATTACAACTTTGGTTAATTTTGTTTCAATCTCCGCTTATTCTTTAGAGCAAAAATAAATATTAAAAAAACATCGCTAATGTTTTGTTTTTTTTTTCAAAAGTTCCTTTTCTAAAAGAAAAAGAAAAATAAAAAAAAAAGGCCATATTTTTCATCTCCGAAATATTAGTATTCTAACATTATTAGAGCAATTATATCAGTCATAATATATTAAAATAAATTATTTTTATTCAATTTGATCAAAAATATTATACATGGAACATTTTATATCAAAAAGTTTTTTTTTATCAACTTATCAAAATTATTTTAAAATAATAACAAAAACATTATAAAACTATAATAGTGTAGCGACATTGTTAACGACCAGAATAAAAGTATTTTCAAGATTAAAAATATAACGAAGCGTTATTTTTAACTTAAAAAAAAATCATCCTTTTTGACAAAAAAGAAATTCTGATTTAGTTGGACAGCATATTAAGGAAATTTCGATTTTTTCTTTTTCAAATTGGTTTGGATCCATTCACTGAAGCCAACAATATGAAGATTGAATTGATTGCATAGCATATTTGTAGATATTAACTAAAGAAACAAGAACTCTAACCAAACAAAAAACAGTTTCCATGAAGAAAACATAATCTTAATATTAATTACATTTCTGAGATAGTAGAAAACAAACAGTAGTAAAATCAACCAACGATCCTGTGTTGTACAAATGGAACTTTACGACGCAAACTTATTGATCACTCCATTATAAGAGCAAAAGGGTGTTTTAAAAATAAACCCTTAATCGAATCAAGACGTTATAGAAAACTTATACAGATAAAAGGGAGAGGAACAAGCCTTTAAAGAAGCATCAACCCACATTTCCGAATGCAGAAGGTAATATACAACCGATGATGTGCGCGCTCGCGCTCGATTGTTCACCGTCTTGAACAACTCGGATATCTTTGATATCTAAATTCCACCAAAAATATGAACATAAGGAACTGTACGAAAGTATGGATATTCTAACATGAAATGCAAGGATAGAAGTCTACCACTACCAACATGTAATATTCTAACAGGCTACAAACATATTTACGTAGTCCATACATGCAACAGTCGATTTGGGGCCACCAAAATCGTAAAACTAACTACAATACGGCTGCTAGAATAAGCCTTGAATTGTCACTAAATGTATCATTAGAGTGTTGCTTGTGTAGTTGTGTTCTATTGGTTTGAACCTGATTATGATAAAAAGGATTTCAAGATGAAGAAATATGGAGCTGAAAACAAGGCCAAGGAAGAAGATTAATCAATATATGTTCACTTCAGGCTTGGCAGAAATGTTGGAAAAATATGAATGAAAGCACGACTTGTGAGTTATTAGTCCCAGTGACATTACAGTTGATCGAGAGTGCAGGAGGTGATACAAATCTAGAATCCGGATTGTACCAATCCAAAAGTTCGATACAGTGTGCTCACGTGATCAACCAATGTTTATCCTATTTCTCTTTTGCTTGTTCAATGCCACTTGTCACAAGCAATGCATGACACGCGCCATGGTGTGCCATGTGTCTTGCATATTTGAATGTGGCTTTGAGTTTGTTGGATTTGCATGCCACGTGCATTTATGCATGTATAAGTGTTGTATGCATGCACACTACATGAGTTGCTTTACATGAAAGCCACGAATATGTGCATGATACACATACGTGCTCGCTTAAGGTTGATAAACGCTTCTTATAAAAGGAGGCATGCTTAAGTCGAAGAGGGCAGAAGCAAACTTATGTGAAGTGATTTTCTCCGTACGGGAGAAAAAGAAACAACAAATGAGAGAGAGAGTTCTTTCCATCTACTCCCCTTTTCTTTCGTTCTATTGAGCAATTCTTCATTCGATAGACAATAGTAATAGCATTCAGATATATGCTCAGTTCGCCATGTTAATCTGTGCTAGATTGTGTCATGGTCTCGCCGTTTTATCCTAAAAAACAGACATCCATGCGTGACCTCTTAGCACCGCCGGAGGGGATAAATATGTTTTAAGGAGACTGCTTCACTGTAGGAACTCGACGTCTTTGTTCCTTGGACGATGCTCATCACGCAACTCGAACTTAGGCTCCAGGTTTGTTTTGGCGTCCGTCTCGAGCTTTCGGCATCAGCATCATCGATTTGGCACCCAGAGCATTTGCTGACTCAACAACTTGACGAATCGACAATCAATAGATTCCCTCTCCACTTTTTGACAGATAAGTGAGTATTGTCCCTCCGACAAATTGTGAATAGATATCCAACAAGAACTTCATTAAAATATCCCTAATATTTCAATTGAGTCCCAATTATGTCCCTAAAATTTTTTTAGAACCATTTAGGTTATCATGTTTTATAAAATATCTCAAATCTGTCCCTACCGTTAACTTTTCTGTTATCTATAATAGAATCTCTCACGTGAGATAAACGTGACCAGGCCCAACTTAAAAATCTACTGTTCGCAATGGGATCTCGCTACCCTAATTCCCAAATCCTTAGAATCGTTACTCCCAGCGGTGAAGACGTCTAGGGCGATGATTCCTCGCCGCACTCGAACGACGATTAATGGAGAAATTCAACTATGGTGTGAATCAGATGAGATTGGAAGTTGATTATATGATGTTGACGATGAAGATTTTCATGACAGTAGGTATGAGTTTGAAGAAGATGATAGAATTTTTTATAGCCACGTTGATCATGATGCCATAATACTAGACAATAATGTGGCTATTGATAATGGAGTACTCAAAATGAGGTTTTATTTAGCATGCAGGTTGGTTTTTTTGCACATCTTGTTTAAGGATTGTTTGCACAAGTTATTTTAGTAATATAAGAACAACATGTAACATGATGATTAATTATAGATATTTTTTAGATTAATCATTTTTTAATTTTTTGATCCTTAATGGTGACTAAGTATATCAATATTTTTACAAGATGTAGAAGACTATGCTAAATGTGTTGATATTGATGAATTGGTTAGTGTTGATATTGATGAATTGGTTAGTGATGTGGGTTCTGATAATGATGATGATGATTGTGAAGCCCAGGGATTTCTTTTGTTCAACCCCATTAAGGATGCAGAGAACCTGACTTGTAGGTTGGTATGATTTCTAGCTCAAGAGATGAAACTAATTTTGCCACTGAATGCCATTGCATTAGACGAGGAGGGCCTCTTAGGTTCGTTAAAGTCTTGCGGGGAAAATGCAGAAATGAAAGTTGTGATTGGGTGATTCATGTGTCACCAATGGATCATGATAATTGTTGGCAGATAAAGACTTTTCAATTGAACCACAACAATTATTTTTGGGATAATGGTAATAGAACTGCAAGCTCAACTTGGCTGGGAAAGACTTTTGTCAACAAGTTTAACTCGAACTCAAATTTGGGGACTATAGCTTTCAAAGATGAGATTTTCGACCGCTTAAGATTTGAGTGTTTTGAGGAATGAATCAAATGAGAAAACATTGAATGAATCAAATGAGAAAAATACTACAGCACATTCATGGACAACTTACTTGTGCGTGTTTATGGTGCCACCATCATCCGAGTGCGGCGAGAAATCATTGCCCTGGACATCTTCACCGCCGGATTTAACGATTCAGAGGATTTGGAAATTAGGATTCCGAGCAGTAGGTTTTTAAGTTGGGCAAGATGGGCACATTTATCTCACGTGAGAGATTCTGTTACAGATAGCAAAAGAGTAAAGAGTTGACGGTGGGGATAGATTTGGGATACTTTGTAAAACATGAGGCTCATAAATGGCTTCGAAAAAACTTTAGGGACATACTCGGAACTCAATTAAAATATTAGAGATATTTTAATGAATTTTCCCTTAGCCGTGCAATCAAGTTAAACAATCATTTGAGAGGACTCATTATAATTTCCTATGATCTATCACTTTTGATTAGCTACTCCCTTTTGGCATTGTGGATTCATCAATATGTCAAACAAGTAATGATCTCGTCACAAACGACTCATTGTCAGGGGAAGAGTTTTTCGATCAAAGAAGAACAAAGAGAGAGACAATGAGTGAAAGGCTATTAATTGTGACTTGGTGTTATAAGAACTGCACTGGCCTAATCAGTTCAACCGGTAGATCGGAAATCAATGATTGATGTGGAAAATAACCAAATTAGACAATTAGTAACAATGGATCTTATTAACGACAGATAAAACCAGTCAGACCCAACAACCAGGGATAACTAGGAGACGAGAATCAAGTCAATAACAACTTGCAACTGCATATCCAAAATCAAAATAGTATCTTATAAAGAATAACTTATACATAACGTATAGAAGTTAAAATAGAACGTCATATTCATGGTTTGGAAGAAGAATAATTCAAAAATTAACACTAACACTATATCTAAACAAGGAACCTGGAAAAAGAAATCAATATACACCCAGTCTCATTTTAATTAATTGGTCTTGCTTGTCTAACTGTCATTGCCGGTATAAAGGGTGACCTAATGCATAAAACTCCCACCAATATGGAGTCCCGGAGAAGAGTTGTATCATATTAGGTCTATTATACGTAACTTTACCTGCATTGCAAGCGGCTATTTCCACGACTCGAACATGTCATCACAAGATCACACGACAACAATTTTACCATTGCACTAAGGCTCCCCTTCATCTAACTGCCAATGTATATCTAAAAATATTACAATGGAGAGTTAGAAAATGACTACACTTCAATGGGAAATGTAGGATGAGAAAGTCTTCCAACTTTAGATATACTTAAGAAGGAGAGGGATGGGGAGGGAGAGGAGAGCATAGGGAAGAGAGAAGAGGGGGATACACGTTGAACTAGGTTAAACTTAAAACTAGTTATGGAAAAGGGAGACAAGACAAAGGTTGTTGGTGCAATCTTGGTTAGGTCAGGGTTCACCTAGTTTGACTAGGCTCGGGTGAGCTTATGTTTACTAAGCTTGGTAAGCTTAAGGTTGGATGTTTTGATGTTTGATAATGATGTTTGAATATTGTGTGAGTCAAGTGGGTCAAGGTTGACTGAAGACTTGACTGGAAAAGACTTAGTAAGACTAGGCACTCCTAGTGGGACTAGGTGAAGTCCTGGTGGATCAGGGAGATCGCACACTGACATAGGAAAAGACCTAGTGGGACTAGGCACACCTAGTGGGACTAGGTAAAGTCCAGGTGGATCGGGAGACCGCATGCTGGCATGGGAAAATACCTAGTAAGACTAGGTGAAGTCCAGGTGGATCGGGGAGATCGCACGCTGGCAAGGTGGTAGTCTACCGAGAGACTAAACCTAATTCGAGGGTTAGGCAAACCTGGTTGGGAATTAGATTAAGTCCTAGTTGGGAGCTAGGCAGGAGAAATCTAGATTGGTCAAAGGGTTGATCGGACGCTTGGTAGAGAAGTCCTAACAGGTCACGGTTAACCAAGGTTAGGCAAGGAACCCTAGAATTGTACACACAAGTTAGGGTTGAGCTCAATCAATTGGGTAATCAATTATGATTGGGTTATCGCGAACAGAAGCTGTCTTGATCGATTGAGTGATCGATTAAGAAAGACGTGGATTGATTGGGTAATCGATTGGGAGAAATAAGTTGCGAGAACAGAAAGTGACTGAATCGATTAGGCAATCGATTCAGCCTTCTCTTAATCGATTGATCAATCGATTAAGAAGCCCGGTAATCGGTTGGGCGATCGATTACGGCAGTATTGCGCGAGAGCACAGAAAGGTGCTAAATCGATTCAGCAATCGATTAAGGTTGTTCTTAATCGATTCACTAATCGATTAAGCTTCAAAAAATAGTCGTTGAACGACTAAGTCTGACGTGGTAATCGATTGGACAATCGATTAGGAATCCCTAGGCGTCGGGTATATAGGGTTTTCACGTAGGTGTGAAGCGGATCGCTCGACAGAGCTCGCACAGTTCTTCTCCCCCTTCCTCGTCATTTCAAGAGAAGCCTTGGGGCATAGTGTTGCTGCACTTCCAAGGTTCTAGAGGGGATCTCAAGCTTGAAGAAAGCAAGGAAAACAAAGAGAGCTCATTTGTTGTAAAGCTTGTAAGATTTTCTATTATATTTGCTTTCTCTTGTTGTATTCTTCTTATAAGCTTGTAAGAGATTTCTTCACCTCAAGAAAGAGATCTTTCATAGTGTATGAGAGAGTGAGGAGAGCGGATCCTTGGATTAGTCACCTCAAGGAGGTGAATACCAAGTAAATCCTAGAGTGTTAGCATTGCTTGAAGTCTTCCGTGGCGAAAGATCTTCTACAAGCAAATCGGAGCTAATCACCCCCCCCCCCACCTCTAGCTCTCCTACCGGTTCTAACAAGTGGTATCAGAGCAAGATCGCTCTTTATTGGACTCATCGCCAAGAGAGCAAGAGCTAGAGGGAGAAGAAGAAGTTTGAAGAAACCCTAATTTCAAGAAGCCATCATCAAAGAGGGTTAAATTCAAAAATGGAGTTTGGCTATGATACTCGGGCACCTCCACCATTCGACAAAGCAAATTTCGATCTTTGGAAGTCAAAGATTGAAAATTTCTTCATGATGGAGATAGAGCAATGGTTTGCTCTAATGGAGGGTTTTGAAACTCCAACAAGCACCAAAGGAAAGCTCCTCAAGAAAATCAAATGGAATGAGGAGCAAATCAAGAGATGCAAGGCCAACGACAAAGTGACCGAGTTATTGGTCAATCTATTCCCAAGCACCATCTTGGACAAAATTGGAGAATTTCAAGATGCCAAAGAGCTTTGGAGCAAATTGACAAAGCTTCATGAAGATCCCTCCACTGTACCAAATCAAGACAAATCCAAAGAGGGAGATTCATCGGAGGAAGAAGATTTGGAAGTTGAGAGATGCTCATCATCCGAAGATGAAGTTCAAGAAGCCTCCACTTCAAGAATTGAGGGGGAGCAAAATTTGCCATTGACATCGGATCAAAGAAAAGCTTCAACATCATCATCCAAGATCAATAATGAAGAAGAAGAATCGAGTGTCACCTCTACACCCCATGAAAGTATAACTATTGCAATTTGTAAAAATAAAGATCACATTATTTGTTTTGAGTGTAGGCAAAAAGGACAGGAGATCGGCCCCGTACTAAAGAAGGATAAGAAGCACATTGTGTGCTTCTCATGCAAACAAAAGAGACATTATCGGAATGTCCAAAGGGGAAGAATCTGACCAAGGCAAAAAGGAGGAGCTCAAATCAAGGGGGAGCCTCCTAGAACAAGACTAAGATACCATTAGGTAATGATACTTATTTTCATCATGATAATATGCATGCTAGAAATAATTATTATCATTTTAATACTATTTATCATGAAAATAGGAGGCATGACAAACCTAAGGAAAACTATAGAGCCTTCCATGCTAGGACTACCACATCTAAAGATAGGGAACAAATTAGAACTTTACATGGTAGACCTACCCAACACAAGGCCAAGAAGAATAATCACCAAGGTTATATTAGAAAACCAAGCCTTGATGAGGTAACGATGGAAAATCAAGTTTTGAGGTCAAAACTTGATAAATTGGAAAAATGCCTTAACAAAATAGAAAATCTATTTAAGGGATCAAAAATTCAAAACCTAGATTTAGGAAATCAAGGACCCTCTAGGAGCAAGAAAGGTTTAGGGTACAAACCTAAAACCAAGAATGATGGTCCATTTTATCATAGAGTTTCATATAGGTATGGAACTCAATCTAGGTCTAGAGGTCAAGTCAAGGTCACAAGGGAAGTCATCCCTAGATGACCAAGACAAGACCAACATGACTAAGGCTTCGGAGAAGCCTAGAAAAGTCATTAGGAACGTATCAAGGGAAGTTATCCCTAATGAATACCTAGAACATCCAAGGAGCACCAATAGGTTTTAGGTTCCTAAAAGTGTGTTCGTCACACCCTAGATAAGCCTATGGAGTGTCAACTCAAATTGGATGGGTAGTTAACCCAACCTTGATAAAGTTGGCACTTTGGGGGATTTTCAAGGAATTACTACCCTTGAAAATGAAGGAGTCATTTGTTTACTCTAGGAGGAGTAAAATTATGCCAAACTATATTTTTGAAAGATTGAACTAAATAAAGTTGGCACAACTTGATTAGAATCCAAAGATATGCCAAGTTGGGGAGTTTCGGCATTATCTTGGAAATTAGGAGCAAGATTAGGATTATCAATGACTTAGCGATGAGTAATTGATACTTAGATAGGAAATCTAGGTATTTTCTTTTATGCTACTATGTCATGTTTTGTATGCCCTATCACATGCCATGACATCATAATTCATCATTCATATTTTATTATGAAAATCATACATGTCATGTCATACATGCATCATCTAGCTATAATATTTTCTTTTGAAAATTCTCATATGATGCATGTCATAGTCATTATCATGCATTAATTTAATTTTTATTGAAATTAAGGACATTGACATTAATTGATATTCTAGGTGGATGATCAAAGTTTATAATGCCTAGGTAGAAATGCATGAACCCTTAGTTTAGGGAGAACATGACTTTCACATCTCACCAAGACCATAAGTTGACTTGCGTGTATTGTGAGATACATTAGAAACAAGTGAGATGTTAGGGTGATGAATGAAACTCAAGGTGTTGATTAATGTGGATCCTATTGAGTTTTAGGTTCATCAAAACATGAATATAAATGAACTCCAATCATTGGAAAAGCTAATGTACAAATCATGTGCACTTAGCCCAAGAAACATGGTTGGAAATTGTCTTTGAAATCTATTTGAAAACTATCTTAGAAAACCTTGGTGAAGATTATCTTTTGATATATCTCATCATTGATGAATTGGATACAAAATAGAGTGAAACATTGAATTATTTCAATGGTTTCCATTTTTGTGTTAATCTTTGGAAAAGAGAGGTATTTTCGTATAAAATTATTTTTCCTTGATAGTATATGCCATAAATAATGTCTACACAAAATTTCGAGATTTTTCAAATTTTGTAGAATTATTTAGGAGTTTTTGAAATTCAGACTGAAATTATTTTCAGAAATCAAAAACTCTCAATCGATAAGGTGATCGATTAGGACAACATTAATCGATTGGTCAATCGATTGTTAAATCTTTTCTGCGGGCACAGAAGCTCGCATAATCGATCTATTGATCGATTAAGGGAAGTCGTAATCGATCAGCTAATCGATTAAGGCATAGCTTAATCGATTGGGACCCAACACCAATCGATTAGCATGACTGAAGCTGTCTGTTTACAGTCAGTTAACCCAATTTTGAGTAACCTAACAATCCCTAGCCCCTTGAAATATTTTTATAAGTATATTTGGGTAAATTTCGTTGTGAAATCAAAAAGGGAGTTTGTTTGGTGAAACTTATAGGGTTAGAGAGAGATTTTGATTCAAGTTTTGAATCTCAAAGTCTTATAACCTTGAGTTGAGATTTCCTAAAGTTTTAGAAACTCAAAAATCATTGTTGGTGCAATGATAGAGGGTTAGAGCATGTTTTGAGGGGGAGATCTTCCTTAAAAGCATGTGTTGAATTTTTATTTTTGGGATAAGTGGAAGAATGAAGCTTGGAAATCTTCATTACGATGAATGCTCACGATTGAGCATGAGTTCAAATGGAAGGTATGGGGCTTTCATTAGGCATGTCTTTGACCATATAGACTCTCGGGAAGAGTTTTTGATGTGTCAAAAAGGGAGAAGATTGAAAGGCTAATAGAGATTAGTCTTTCTTAAACATATTGTCAAACATCAAAAAGGGAGAGATTGTTGGTGCAATCTTGGTTAGGTCAGGATTGACCTAGTTTGACTAGGTTCGGGTGAGCATATGTTTACTAAGCTTGGTAAGCTTAAGGTTGGATGTTTCGATGTTTGATAATGATGTTTGAATATCGCATGATGTTTGAATATTGTGTGAGTCAAGTGGGTCAAGGTTGACTGGAGACTTGACTGGAAAAGACCTAGTGGGACTAGGCACTCCTAGTGGGACTAGGTGAAGTCCAGGTGGATCGGGGAGATCGCACGCTGGCAAGGTGGAAGACTACCGAGAGACTAGACCTAACTCGAGGGTTAGGCAAACCTGATTGGGAATCAGGTTAAGTCCTAGTTGGGAGTTAGGCAGGAGAAATCCAGGTTGGTCAAAGGGTTGATCGGACGCTTGGTAGAGAAGTCCTAACAGGTCACGGTTAACCAAGCTTAGGCAAGGGAACCCTAGACTTGTACACACAAGTTAGGGTTAAGCTCAATCGATTGTGATTGGGTTCTCGCGAACAGAAACTGTCTTGATCGATTGAGTGATCAATTAAGAAAGGTGTGGATCAATTGGGTAATCGATTGGGAGAAATAAGTTGCGAGAATAGAAGGTGGCTGAATCGATTGGACAATCGATTCAGCCTTCTCTTAATCGATTGATCAATCGATTAAAGAGGTCTAGTAATCGATTAGGCGATCGATTACGGCAATATTGCGCGAGAGCACAGAAAGGTGTTGAATCGATTCAGCAATCGATTAAGGTTGTTCTTAATCGATTGGCTAATCGATTAAGCTTCAAAAAATAGTCGTTGAACGGCTAAGTCTGACGTGGTAATCGACTAGGAAACCCTAGGCGTCGGGTATATAGGGTTTTCACGCAGGTGTGAAGCGGATCGCTCAACAGGGCTCGCACAGTTCTTCTCCTCCTTCCTCGCTATTTCAAGAGAAGCCTTGGGGCATAGTGTTGCTACACTTCCAAGGTTCTAGAGGCGATCTCAAGCTTGAAGAAAGCAAGGAAAGCAAAGAGAGCTCATTTGTTGTAAATCTTGTAAGATTTTCTATTGTATTTGCTTCCTCTTGTTGTATTCTTCTTGTAAGCTTGTAGGAGGTTTCTCCACCTCAAGAAGGAGATCTTTCATAGTGTATGAGAGAGTGAGGAGAGCGGATCCTTGGATTAGTCACCTCAAGGAGGTGGATACCAAGTAAATCCTAGAGCGTTAGCATTGCTTGAAGTCTTCCGCGGCGAAAAATCTTTTACAAGCAAATCAGAGATAATCACCCCCCCCCCCCCCCCCCCTTTCTAGCTCTCCTGCCGGTCCTAACAAAGGCGAGGAGAGGAGAGAAGCTGGGAATAATGTTGTAGTTGTAGTTTTTCGAATTTGAAATGGTAACTGGTAAGTTAGAGATCATACATATCAAATAGAACCAGGTTGAATTGATTAGACCAAGCAAATCAAGGATAAGTATGATTACTGGTTCGAGATATGTAATAGAACATAAAATACGAAAGGTTAAATTTAACTAATGGAGGTCAACAAATCTAATTGCATACTTTTAGCATCATGACTCCCTGTGTGCAATAAACTAATACAGTTCGTATTGTCGGTTTATCTTGCTTCTAACCAGAAATGTCAGTATAGCATTTAAGACCACCTTAATGTGGTAGTACAATCGGTTAAGTTTATCACTCGTTCACAAGAGTTTTAAAATCACTTCACAAGGACACTGGAACAGACAGAATGCTAAGATGTGTGCCAGATGATACAAAAGATAATAAAATAAAATATTTAGAGAAATTAATTAGGTGCAGCTTCAAAAGATGTTAAAATGATTTGAGGAAAGATTAAGGTGGCATGAAAACATTCATAGATCTACAATGCGATAAGTTGAATCAATTATTGGCTTGAAGATAAAAAGGGTAACAAGAAAATTCCAGTAAGGAAACTAGATAGGAGACATAAATGTTGTTATATTTGTGATATATCACCACAAAGTTCAATCAAGTGATCAACTTCATGCAGTTGCCAACCCAAAAAATTAGGACTGAAACATCAGGGTAATATTTAAAAGTAGTAGACTTTATAGTTAATTTGCACAGCGACAAGTAGTTCTTGAGACATCTATTCAAAGGCTTCTTTGCATATTGGAACATACCCAACTTAACAGGAACAATTAGATAGACATTGGTAATCCCCTCTACATATGGCCATATGCATTAATTTTAGTAGTTCCTAGTATTATAGGTATCTAACACCGGTTCAAAGATATTTCGGAATCATTAATTTTTTGCACCACAAAAGATATTATGGAATCTCTACTTGTTATAGATATAGACCACTTAAAGTCATTGTCAGTACTGATCATTATATTTGAAAAAAATGTACATTTTTATTAGATTACTACTTCTCTCTAACAAAGTGATAATCCTCTCTGATGAAGTGATATCTCTCACACACTTATATTACCATCATCATGATTATCAAGCTATGTTTGTCCCAACCATTTAAAGAATTTAATATATGAATTTATCATCTAGTGAGCTCTATGCAAACTCGGTTAAAATGCTATATTGCATTTCCAATGCGGAAAAACAATGAATACTATCATTATGTCTGCCGTTTTCCTAGTGTGATAGTAGATGATCCCCATTAAATTACAACTTATCAGCCAAAAAGTGTCCCTGCTAAAAAGTATGCTAATCTTGTTATATACTCTATCTAAAAAGATGAGGGAAGAAACTAAATATAAAATAATAGCATTTATCTCACACTTGGCATATGCACATTGGGCAATTCTCAAGAAGATAACTCACAGCTTGTCTATTACTATGAGAACCTATATACTCAAAGGTTTAGTAGAAAAACTTACCATTAAGATTGAATTTGTAACTGAACAAGCTATATGTGATTTCTTCTAGTGATTCCAATGCTCCTTAGTTGCTGTAGATCATGAGCTATCTCTTGAATAAATTGAACACCATGATCTCCAGCTTTAAGTGAATTCATAGCATGTTCTAGGAAATTGCGATCAGCCTCAAGTGCTTCCAACCTCCGACTTAGACTTGACACTTCATTCTCAAAAGAGGCTAGTTCATGCAAATCACCAGCCTTTAATAAGTGTTGCTTGTCAAAGTCAGATCTGTAGCTATTATTCTGTTCCACAGGATGTAAACGTCTTCTAGATACCTTTTCCAACACAAAGTTTTCAATATTTTCCAAAGGGCCATCTTTCGGATCATCAATGGAATATTGACCATATGTGCCAACACCACTTTCTGACATTGCATTCCTTTCAAAATACTCTTCACCATCAGCATCTTCCGATGTTTTACCAGGAACTTCATTTGGATCATCAATATTGCTATTCAGATTAAAATCAGAAACATCATCATAGATGCCATTATTAGAAAAAAGATACAGTTTTTTCTCTAACTTCTTCAAACAATTTGATATATATGTCGCCTCTTCTTCAAAGAAAGATAATTGGTCTTTATAATTTCCTAATTCAGTAAATCTTGATATTTTAGTTTCCCCAGTTTTGTCACAAAATGCAATCTCCTTATCAAGGAAATTACCAGAAAATTCAACTGTTTTACCAGTAGAAACTTCATCAGCATAGTGTTTCCTGCAGCTTTCCACCTCATATTGCAAATCTTGTATTTCTTTCTCTCTTTGAGCAAGTAACTCATTACATTTCTGGAGTGCTGCATGGTCATACTCAGCTTGCTCTTCCATCATTCTCTGGTACTGCACAGCCTCCATTTGCATAGAAGCCTTCTCCTCTTGCAACCTAGTCATCATGGCCATGACTTGATTGGCAGCAATTGCTGAAGCATTTCTTTCTTCTTCTAATTCCTTGAAGAGAAGGCTTATTGACTTCCTGTCCAATTCAATCTGTCTCTTCAGCCTCTCAACAGCACCTTCCCCTTCCATTTCACTTACAATGCTACCTTCTAGTGATTCTAATCCTGATCCATTCCTCTCAAGAGAGAGTGTCTTAGTAATGTTCTGCAGTACAGATTCATCACCTTGTGTAAACGATCTGGGACTAGGAGTCATTTCATTCCATGGAGACTCAATCCCCTGTGATGCAGATATTTGAGAAATTAGAAGTTTGAGGTCTTCCTGCACTCTTGAAGAATCCTTCCCCATAATTACTTCAGTAAATCTGGGAGACGATAAACTTCTCTTTGTGGCAAGCTTGTAAGCGTCATTCAGATCCATACTAGTACTCATAGATTGACCAGATTCACTAATCAAATCCTCTTGAACTTTAAATGAATCCTTCCTCATCATTACTTCAGTAAATTGAGGAGATGGCATGCTTCCATCAGTACCAATAGCAAGCTTATAAGAATCATTCAGATCTATAGTACTCATAGATTGATCAGATCCACTAATCAGATCTTCCCGAATTTTAGAAGGCAAGCATCCACTAGTACCAGTAGCATGCATATCAGCATTATTCAGATCCATATGCTTATTCATAGATTCACCAGAGTCACCTATCAATTCTTCCTCAAATATAGATGAATCCTTATTCATAATTACTTGAGAAGATACAGAAGATGAAGAGTTTCCTGTAATACCAACAGTATGCTCATAGGTACCATTCAAGTCCATAGTAGTGCTCATAGATTGAACATGTTCATTTGTGTCATTACTTATCTTCGAATTGATGTGAGTTGCACATATATCTTTCTTATCATCAAGGAAGCTGACGCAAGAAGCATCAAGTAACTCAATATCTATTTGAACAAAGCAACAACAAAATAAGAGTTAACAGCCAAAAGTCACAAAAGTAATATAACATATATGAGTATGGTAACTTACTTTTCACACCTGAGTTTTCTACTTGGCCATCTCGAGAATCATTTGGCCCAAATTCATATTGTATGGGGATTGATTTGACTTCAACTCTGCTTGAATTATTGTCAATCAAACAAGGCTCAGCAGCATTAGAAGATGAAGATGGAATGTTATAAAACTCAGCTACATTTATTTGCTTTTCAGGAATTGATGCACAAGGTTCATTAGGAAGTGGTGCAAAGTGAATTAACTTTTCAAGGACATCATCTTCTGAAATATTGACTGCAGCTGGGTGAATCACCTTTTCTTGGCTTATGTCTTCCAAGACACCAGCCGATGAACTGTTTTTGGTAGTATTGACATTATCTAAAGCTGCGATATCAGACACCAAATCATCCTGAGTATTGTCATCTCCATATGCCAAAGAATTTCCTTTGTCATGTGTGGCTGGAGCCTCAGAATCAGAGTCGGAGGAAATTTTAACTTCACTGTAACCAACATGAGAGAAGCGATCAACTCCTTGATTTCTCACATGAAAATTTGTTGGAGAAACCAAAATTTTCTCCTTTCCTTTTCTTTGTCCACCTTCAACTTTAACAAAATCTTTCCTAGTTGATGACGATGAAGGAGTGTCAACATCAGGCACATGAGCTTGAACAGGTTTATCTTCTTCCATGCCAACGGCGTGTAGTTTGTGACCCCTCTTGAGATATGGAATGTTTGCCAACTCATCCCCATGAAACACAATGAAGTTATCGTCCTCAGCATCCTCATCGTAGTCATGATGAGAATGCCATTCATGCCTACCAATAAATTGTCTATTGGTCTCAGGGGTAGATTTCCTCTCAGTAGAAGCTGAAAGGAGACAGCTCTTGCACATGTCAGCAAGATTCCCATGAACACTACAGAAAGATAATGGTGATATCTCTATTCTGTGGTCTTTGCAAATTAAATCAAGATAGAAGCCTGGTTTCTCATTTCCAAAAATGTGATCCAGTCTTGAACAGAGCAGACAAGGTGTTTGTAGCATGCAAAGACGAGAGAATTTTGTCACTAGGTAGGATAGCAAGGCATCAATAAACAATAGAAACATCAAAATCCATTCGAGCACAGCCGAAGATAGAGCATTAGAGAATCCTCGGATACAACTGACAGGAGCCTTTGAAGCCATCTTTACCAGTCTAACATCAATTTATCAGAACATCTATACAGATGGAGCGCTAGAACAGCATGCAGTCTATAGGAATAGAAATGGCGGTTGGTATTGAACAACATCCACACTGAAAACAATAACATGGAGACATCAGTTTTCATTTTGTCAAGTAAATCCTCAACATCGACCATTTTTCCTAAATTTTTTGACAAAAATTGGACAATACGAGCAGTTAAGGAAACTACATCTACATCAAATAAGTATGATCTGAACAAAAGCATAACTTTTTCCTCAAGATGAAAAAGAATATACCATTTGCTTATTTTTACATAAGATGGAAAAAAAAATACAAGGAAAGATCACAATCACCCAAACAAAAACATTTAAGAACAAGTTCAATCAGAGCGAGAAGAGCTGAACGAGAAGACAAAGTCAGAAACCACGGGGAAGTGATAACACACCACGAAGTCAGATCATGAAAAAGGAGATCCAGGGAGGAAAAAAAGCCCCTTTTTTTCTGGAATTCTTCCCAACCGATGGGAAGCAGAACAAGAGACTAAGAAAGAAACTGGGTTTAATAGAGCAAGAGAAAGACAAAAGCAAAGGTAAACTGACTGCTGTGAGACTTTCACGACCCACCACGCCCCGGCCCTCCATTATTGGCACTTTTCTAAGGAGACGACAACAAAGGCGGCTGGAATCGGCAGAAAACAACGCGGAAGGAACCGAAAGGCGATAAGGGAAAGCCACACCCAACAAAATTTTAGAGACATCTGAACCATTTTTCCTGCCAATAAATTTTTCCTGCCAATAAATTTTTTTCCTGCCAATAAATTTTAGAGACATCTGAACCATTATATTTTTCCTGCCAATAAATTTTTTTCTCAGTTAAAATTTTGAGACATCTGAACCATTTTTTTAGACTTTTTAATTTAAAATAATATATTATGAGAGTCGACTACAAAAGCAAAATTTTAACTGTATTCCTATTTATTTGATGGTTAATTGCGCCTATATCTTATGCAGTTATATCTTTTAATTTTTTTAAAAAAAAATCGTATATTTGGTCAAGTAAAGATAAATAAGATCTTTCATGCTAACTGATAATATCAAACTAATTCGAATATAGTGTATTTGGAAATTTGATTTGACGAGGCGTATAATCTATCACAACACATGATTTTAGCCCCATGCACAAATCAACAGTGTATCTATCTATGCGAGCCAGACGCGTCACCATTGCCGTCGATCTAGTTCAAATGGGATTCCTAACTCGGGGGCAATTTTGAATACCTCACCTACTTATAACTTTGAATCATAAGACTAACCTTTCCCACAGCTTTGTTAACTTAGTATAATAGTATCATACAGACATTTCCCCTTGTGAAATTGAGAACAAATCCCTTTTAAATTGGAATCGAAATGATGCATTGGACTCACTGTAGTGTTCTTCCAGCATCAACCAGAGAGTTCTGGTGGGGCGTATTGGCATAAATGTCTCATGCAACCCAGGATCTATCGTTAGGTCTGAAAAACGTGTACTTAATTTTTTTTCATTTTAAAAATATTTTTTATAATATTTAATGATTTATTAAATTAATTATTTATAGGACAATCTTTTATATAATTCTATAAGTTGTGACAAAATCCTCTCATTTTATTGAAATACTCAAGTATGATCAAAACATGCTTACATTTGTTTAACTTGAAACAAGAATGTTCTATCTGGATATTACCTAAATACACAATACATAGCAAAATTGGGTTTCTTGCAGATCATCAACTCATATTTTCAGAATTTGTTGCAATTGGAAACCCACTGATGGAACTAGGATATTTGGATTTCTCAATACTCGATATCACTAGTTAGAGTTTAGCTACGAGATGGTATTTATGGTGCTTAAACTTAGTCCTAATGAATATCAATTATGTTCTCATATCGTATCAGTTGGCATAGAACGATGCAGTAATAATGCAGAATCATAGCTTGTTTTAGTAATCATCCTTATCTCTATAATTTTGCTCATCAATATTGTTCTGGAAGGAGTCGACGATGATGGCCCGGCATCGAGGTTCTGCCCACGTGGAAGCTAACAGGAGGGAAGGAACTTTGCGCCCTGCGAGATCAACATGAGCGTTAGGGGAACACGCTGGAGGTTGTCCGGCGGAGCCCACTCCGACGCTCAAGTCAGTGTCTTGATGGAGAGAAGTGTAAAACAGAAAAGAAAGTATGAATACAGAGAATGCTTAATCCCCTTACCAGGGGGGTTAAGGTACCTTTTATACTGGCATCCGCTGTCTTGCCACGTCCTCCTCCTCTTTCGGCGGTTACTGGATAACCTTTGAAACGGTCTAAGTCGTCATTACATTTCGACCCGTTGCGACATTTAAGGGTTGTGGTAACTCCGTGCCAGCGAGGATGCTTATCCGTAGATCCGCGAGGGAGGGGAAGAGTCGTTATTTGCTGTCGAAGGTAGCTAGGGATCCGTTTCCCGAGGTAGTCTCGAGGTCATCTGGCCCGGGTGATTGCGGGCGTTATAGCTCCCGAGGTGGCCTTGGGCCCCCACCTCCCGAGGTGATCCCAGGAGGGATCTTCTGGTTGACTTCCCAAGACTGCCTCCAGAGGGGGGCCCTAGAGGCTCCCCCTCCCGAGGGTGTCTTGAGGGCTCTGAAAAAGGAGTCACTAAGACCCGCTGCATTATGCCACGAAGCTTCTTCATCCCACGTGCCTGCCACGGGCTATTAAATCTTATCACAAGTCCCTCCCTTCAAGTCCGATCAAAGGAAGTGTGGCTGACTGATCGGACTAGTATGATGGTAAAGAAGCTGAGTTCCTGTGGGTCCTCACATCCGTTGCTGTTCCTTTTAGTAGTTGCAAGGGACCCTTAGGGGGTTGTGCCAAGCCCCTAGGAAGTTTTACCCTTTCCGAAGGACTTCTATGGCTTTCGAGGCACTGTAATGATACCTGTCCCTCTGTTATAAAGGAGCATGACGCTCTTTGATGGCGACAAGGTACTTCCGCGAATGCCTCGTCGCCACGTGCTGCAACGGTCATCTCCTCGACTTCTTATTGATGTGCGCCGCTATAAGTGGCTCACGTAAGATGACTGTTTCTGAGGCAACACTGATGCGGCGGTTTCTTGCTTTCCACGTGCCTCTTCCCTATTGCGCCCATGTAGGCGGCTTCTGGGGTATAAGAAGGGAAAGTGAGGACGTTCGGCCAACTTCTAACCTCGTGGCTGGGTGCACCTCGTCTTCTTCTTCTTCTCTAAGGACTCTTTTGCACGTAAGTAGTTTGTCTCCTCCCTGCCTCTCCCCTTAAGGACCATGATAGGCTACCGGGCGGAATGGTATGAGTCTATCTCTTCGAGAGTGAGACCGGAGGCTCTGCAGTCGGCCATTGAGGCCTATGACATCCCCACTGAGATGGCGGTGGTTGTTCCCGAGATAGGCCAGACGCCAGTAGAGCCTCCCGCAAGCTTGTCGACCTTCTTCCTGGGGTAAGTGGAGTCAGGACTTCGTTTTCCCATTCCCCCCTTCTTTATGAATATAGCTTCCTACTTCGATATACCTGTTCACCAGATGGCCCTTAACGCCTTTGCTCAGATGGGAGAGGCGTATATTATCTTCAAGCTCTTTCACCTCCCTCTGACCCCTCATCTTTTTCATTTTTTCTTAGTCCCGATCGGTTCTAGAGGGGGTTTTAGATTCTCGGCATGACCGAGCCATAGGTTTTTAGGAGGGTTTCCTTTTTCGCACAAAGGGTGGAAGGAGAAGTTCTTCTTTATCCGCCTACCCACGTTGCCCTTCAGTCCTCTCTGTTGGGTAGAGGCCCTCCCGACTCCTCCTTATTTAGGGGAGTTTCTTCAGGGTTCTACGTACCAACGTGCTAGGAATATACTCTTTGGCATGAAGTTCAGTGGCCCGAGGCTGGTGCAGAGTGAGGAGCTTATATTCCAGGCGGGTCTTAGCCCCAAAGTGACCCGAATCAGCCCCAGCCTCGGTATGTTTGTCTTTTTCATTACTGCCTGTTAATTCTAACTGATGTTTCCTCGTTTGTTGCTTGCAGAGGAAGTCATGTTCGCCAAGGTGATGGACCAACTTATCAAGTGGGACGAGGCCAACAAGGAGGCGTTGAATCCTCCCCCGACAGTTCCCGATTCACCCTCTATCTCTGCCGAGTCCTCGGAGGGGACCGTCGACTCGTCCCGTGGGCCTGCCGCACCTGACTGGGTAGAGGCCACTGTTACATCCCCGTCGGTGGCGTGCTGAGAGCCCTCTGATCAACAGGTTAATCTGGCGGCGAATCTTCCTTCCAGAGGTGGTTCTCCCTCGATGGTTGTTTGTCCAGAGGGGGTTAGCAAGGGGTCCTCTTCTCCCATTGCCCCTTCAACACTCCGGTCTGCTGGTCGGCAGAAGAGGCGACTTCCAAAGGGTGTGGGCCCTAGAAGGAAAAAGCTGCGCTCCGAGGGTCCTGACCTTCTTCCCTCAGTGTCTGAGGAGGCTATTTCTCCTCCCGAGGGGGAGTATCTGTTCTCGCATCTTCTCCTGTCCCTTCAGCTGCAGCTCTAGAGACGGACGTCACGACACCTAGCTTTCACTCCACCGACTCGACCAAGGCTCCAAAGGGTAAGGAGGTATTGCGTACCCAATACCGGATGAAACTTGATCGCCTAAAGATAAGGTTGGATACAGCATTGGAGGCTTCCATGCAATCCTTCTCCCCCGTGATATTGAAGGATGTTCCCATCGAGGGGGCCTTGACCGAGGGGACTTCCAGCTCGGATGAGGACGATTCTGGCCCCTCCAGCCTGCCACCTGAAGCTCCTGTGGTTCAATGACTTCCTCTTCGCCGGGGCTCACTGTCGTCCGAGGGACGAGATAACTCGCCAAGGTCCCCCGGAGGGGTAGCTGTACGAGTCTCGGCTGGGCCGCTAACCACTCTCCGGGAGACCCTTCTGAAGGTATAAGCTACTGTTGTATTGGGTATTCTCTTGTATACTCCCTGACTTATTAGTGCAATGACAAACGACTGAAGATTGCCTAACCGCCGACCGGGGTTTGTATTCCTGGCCCCAGGTTGAAGCCTTGTCCTGCCGGGCCATGAGCGCCGAGGCCACAGCTGATCATGAGCGTCGGGTGGGACTTATGCAGGCGGAGGTCAGTCGAGCCCTCCGAGCGAAGGTAGAGCATCTACTGGACGCCTTGCAGGTCAAGGAGTTGGCTCTTCAAAACTCCTAACACCGAGAATGCCTGGCGTCTGAAAGAGCGGTGACTGTTATGCGGGATCTGTCCAGATGACGCAGGAGATGGATCAACTTCAAATACGAGAGAGGAGGTTGTCGGGTGACATCCAACTTATGGCAGCCTCGACCAAGAGACTGAATGTGCGTGTTCAGGATCAGGCGCGGTAGCTTAGCCAAAGGAGTTTGACTTTCTAATGGCCATTGATCGCGCATCTGCCCTGGAAGATGACCTGGCCCAATCTCGATCAGAGGTATGGGCCATGTCGGACAGACTCAGGGAAGCCTGGCCGATCAGGATGGGGTGTCTGCCGAGTTGGGACGGCTGAAGCGCGCCCATGAGGCTGCTGAGGCAGAGCTTCACACCCTCCGAGCTACTAAAGCTTCGAGCTCTGAGGAGGCTGAAGCAGCCTTCAAGGTGATGTTCTTGGAGTCAGATGAATTCCATGCCATCATCGCTGACCAGGTAGCGCAACGCTTGCAGCAAGGCTTCCACGGGGCTATCGACCAGTTGAAGATGGATCAACTTTTGCCTCCCAATGCCGACCCACGTTTGTGGGTGTCGACCGAATTGTAAAGAGATTCCCTCCCGAGGACCCGAAGTAGTAGGATCGCATATTTTACCAGGGAACTGGGCCCTTATTGCATCAATTTTGATTATTATGATCATATTTTCTTACCTTACTGTTTTGCGCTTACTTTTGGACCAGCTGATTCCATGTGTCACGTGCCTTCGCCACGAGGGCTCGGAGAAGTAAAAAGATAGAAATTTTTCCTGCGGTTGGTCCTGGGTATGGGTCTCCCGTAATAACCCTGCAAGCCTCCATTGCCAGGTCTGCATTTATTTCCCTCTTGGGCTCCTATCAGCCCTTTCCTTTGGGCGGCTGCTGGTGGTTCCTGAATCGTCACCTCCGCATCACACGCAATATCTTGAATGGACTCATAAAAGAGTTGCGGGTTCATAGGCGCGACGAAGGCATGTTGATCGATGCGACGCTTTGGGGTTGGCGTCCATTGCTGTTCTCATGCCATGCCTGCATTAAAGGCACTTCTCCATCCCTATAAGGAGGCAGAAGGGTGAACCGTCTTCCCCATCCCTTCCGCCTCCTTTCTTATTGATGGCGAGATGTCATTGCCTTTTCTTCCACCCCTTTTTGTGGCCGCAGTTGTTCACGTCACAGATGTAGGAGGGTTCCCGTCCAAAGGGCCTTACCGGGGGGGGGGGGGGGGGGCCTTGCATCATTTACTGGGGAGCATGGTGGAGATGATGTCCAGGGTCTCGCTGAAGGTCCTGGTGGAGGTGGGGCTCCGGGATTATCTGAGGAGTCCGGAAGAAACATCACGTGGTCCGCCAGGTGATGACTAGCCCAATAACAAGTGTCACGATGAGCCTCAAATTTAGATATTTATAAGTTGAAAACCCTTAGCTCACAAAATTAAAATGTAGTATAGGGGCCTCAAGTCGTATTTTTCCAAGGACTAATTGTGAATGTTTAACTCAAGCTTGAAATTTTTGTCGTTTAATGTTTTGGGTTTTCTAGTAAAATGGGGGTTTGTTTTGCAATAAGAATGAAATAGCAGTAAAAACAGAGTAAACTTAGCTAAGCAGAAATTAACTAAGAAATTATGAAAACTAAACTTAACCTATTAGGAAATTGAACAATTCGATACGAAATTATGAAATTGAAGGACAAAACTAATATCAAATGCAGGAAGGCAATAGATCTATAACTAACTTCAGAAATGAAGAGTTGAAACAAAACTGAATACAAACAGGGTTGAATTGTTACAGAGAACTGGCTGATCAGTTACTTGTCTGATCGGTCAAACAGAACGATCAGAGTCTTCCTGATCGGTCAAATAGACCGATCAGGTAATGATCAGAAACTGATACACACTGAACAACGAAGGAAACAGAATTCAGAAATGAAATTAACAACTAATCGACATAAGATCAGATTCTTCACCCAAGATTTGCTTCTTGCCGTCACACAATAATCGAACTAAGAACCCCCTAGCTCGAGAATCGACAAGATCAAACTCCCACAATCAGTTTAGCTACAGATTAGTGCACAGCTGAAGATTTCCACCCGTTCCTTCCTCCTTGATTAGCTGGATATGATTTCGGCTTAGAAACCCTCAGTGCTCTTCAGAGAACCCCTCCGAACGCTCTGATGGTTCCAATCGTTGAAGACAGCAATCAAGCAGAAACTGATTCAGGCGAAGCAGAGCTCGGCGAAACCCTCACCGGAGCTTGGCAGCGACAAGATTGGTAGCAAACTTCACGGAGAATCGATCTTGATGACACGAAATCTTGAACAAAGCGCAGATCTGATGTGGCAGCGTGCGATCGGAGACGAAGAACAAAGACGAACTGGAAAACAGAAATAGAATTCGCGACAACCCAGCTGTGGAGAAGTTTCCGCCTTTTCTTAATTCCCATTTGAAATTGAACGGCTGCGATCATCCTTGCCTCATCCAACGGTCAGATCGATTCAGATTGAGTCCAAACTCCCCAGATCTCCATCAATGGTCAGGATCTGCTCCTCCTTAGCTTGGATCAATCAGATCTGCAACAGACGGCTCAGATCTCCCTGCCTTTGAATGGATGGTTTAGACTCAACTTGAGCTTGATCCAACGGCTGGATGGCTTCTGATTTAGACCAAACTTTCAGATCTTGATCTGAGGTCTTGATTAACTCTATCTTGAGCTTGGATTGATCGAAAGATGACAGATGGCTCAGATCTCACCGTGTCTTGATTGGACGACCCATATTAATCCAATGCTTGATCGTCTTGATCCTAATCCAATTTTGGCTCAACTCGATCCAATCCAATCTAGGTCCATGATCATTCAAAGCCTACAAAATTAGATTCAAATTTTAGTGCCAAAATACCTCAATTATAGAAAGAATTGCATCTAAAGCCAAAAATAGAGATAGCTTATGGAACCTAGTGTAAATACAAGATTAAGCATGTAAAAATGGATCAAAACATGGATTTGAGAGACTAATTTGATTAACAAAATAGTAATTATCAACTCCCCCACACTTGCTCTTAGGCGTCTCGCACAACTAACTAATCATGTACCCCCTAGATTAGTCTCAATCATAGTTAGAAGCAATTGAAAGGAAATTACTTAGGGTTGTCAATTCTCAAAAATCTAAACTCAATGGACTAGTTTTATGTCCTTAGTCAACAACTTAGTATACTTCATCCTTCATGACTCATTGAGATGAACTAAACACACAAACCTCTCAAGGAAAATTTTAAAGTGGCTCTCTTCCTAAGTTCTAAGTTTTGATGAGAGTGGAGCTCACTCAAACACAATCATGGTTCTTGCACTACCATAAGCTTGCTTATGTTCTACTCTCCACCATCATTCTTGATTTGGATCCACACCTACAAAAGCTTATTCAAACAAGTTTAGGAGACATGTAATGATAAGAATGAAATAGAAGTTTAGAAAATGGAAAAGTTAAGAAAGTAGAAGACTTGGACACTAAGGAATGTAACCTAATAAATTTTGCCCTCTCTTTTTGTATTATCCTGCATAAATCAAAGCTAAATTGAGTAAGGATCAGACAATGCCTCTAATTTCACTGAAGTCTGTAATTCACCCTCTGCTGATCGGTCAAGGGACTGATCAGTCACTGCTTTGATCGTTCTGGATGATCGGACTAGCTCCTTCTGATCGTTCCGGGGACCTACTAATCGGTCTGAGCTGCTACTGATCGGTCAGAATGACCGATCAGTCACTTCCCTGATCGGATTGGTAACCGATCAGGGTCTGACCAGTAGTTGAAACTGAGCTGTCTGTAACTGATTTCTGCCGAGGGTTTTATTTCTTTTCACTCAATAACATCTTAAATCCAACTATCTCCTTGTTCACATCTTTAAATTCAAAAATCTATCCTATCTCCTGATACTTCATGCTTCTTCTTTTTTTTTCTGTTTTTTTTTCTCTTTTCAGCTGCTCTCTTTTTTTTCCTGCAGTAAAGTTTTTTTTTCTGATTTGATTCACTTCTGAATTTTACAGCTTCAATTCAGCCAACTCACAGATATTTGGACTGCTTCTTGGACTGCATAACTAAGTCTGCCATGGATGAGTTCAAAAATTTGACACAAACTTCATTGTAACGGTTTCCTGCAACTATTTCAGCTTCCAACTACCCATTGTTTCTGAGATTATCTGATAAATCCAACTCCTGAAGTGTCAGTTTTGGTTGAAACTGATTCGTTGTGACTTGCTTGAAACTGAAACACCATTTCCTTCATCTTTGACTCCACCTTGGCACATGGACTTAAGCAAATGCTTGATCCTCCCCCACACTTAAACTTAAGCAATCCATCAATTTGCACCTTTTCATCTCCTACGATTTTTTTTCAAATTCAGAATTGCATCCCTGATACTTCTTTATTCCTTTAGATCCCTCAAAACAGGTTGCCACTCATAATTCAACTAAAAATAACTTCCAAAATACATCATTCCTTACCAAAACACTTCAAAGCTCTAGCCACCTCCCCCATACTTAATCTTTTGTCCGTCTCGGACAAAGTAACATCAAGAAACAATCCAAAGCAACCAAGTCATTGAAGAATATGGTTATGAACAGAAAAATATGGAAAGAAAAATAAAATATAGAGTAGATCAACAAGGAATGTTGCCAAAATTGATATGAAAAAGGAAACAAAGTGATTACCTCTATAAATGTGGCCCAATTATAGAAATATAACTTTGAAAGAACCTAAGCAAGTTCTAGAGTACAATCACATATGTGTATCTCAAAAATAAGGCCAAATCCTCTCTAGGTAAAAAGAATTCATCTCAAGTCATCAATCTAGAGTCTATAACTAAGTAGTACTCAAGCATCCAAGAATTTTCATCCATTGGCTCAAATCATAAGTTTTAACAACCAAATTTAATTTACTTTCAAAGGACTCTAAAATAATATAGAGAAAATCTAGAGGGATACATTTATTCCAAATTATGTAAGAAATAAGGTGTCAAAAAAGATAAAATGGTATCTACAATGAATCTTTATTTATTCTACACTACCTAAGCATTTATTAGCAAGAACTTACTTTAAAAGAAAATTTACTACTTGAAAACATAAAAAATGGTATATACAATGAAATAAAAGTGCAAGTAAGATAAAACTCCCCTTTAAGTTGGGTAGATAGCATCTTTGATGTCCAATCCATCCACATCTAGCTCCTTTACTTCTTCAAAGTATTTCTTGAGCCGGTGGTCATTAACTCTCCAAATAAAACCATTAGCCTCATCCTTGATCTCAACAACACCATAAGGAAAAACATTAGTAACAAGAAATAGACCTTCCCATCTAGACCTCAACTTACCTTTAATCAATTTGGGCTTTGATTTGTACAATAGAACCTTGTCGCCAATTTGGAACTCTTTCTTTACTATATGTTTATTATGAAAAATTTTAGTCTTCTCTTTGTAAATTCTTGAGTTTTCATATGCTTCTAGCTAGTCTTATCTACTCAAGTTCTTGAAGTTGAAGCTTCCTTTCTTCTCCCACTTTAGTAGCATCAAAATTGCAAGCTTTCATCGCCCAATAAGCTCTATGCTCTATCTCCACGGGTAGATGACAAGCTTTCCCATAAACTAGCCGGTAGGGAGACATTCCAATGGGTGTCTTATATGCTGTCCGATAGGCCCATAATGCATCATCAAGTCTCTTGCTCCAATCTTTCCTATTAGGCCCAACGGTCTTTTCCAAAATTGCTTTGATCTCTCTATTTGATATTTCGGCTTGTCCATTAGTTTGGGGATGGTAGGAAGTAGAAACTTTGTGCACAACCCTATACTTGCTAAGTAAAGCCTTCATGTGTTTGTTACAAAAATGTGAACCTTGATCACTTATGATAGCCCTTGGAATTCCAAACCTATAAAAAATATGTGACCTGACAAAACTAACAACAACACAAGAATCATCAGTCCTAGAGGGAATGACCTCCTCCAATTTAGAAACATAATCAACAGCAAGTAAAATATACAAATATCCACAAGATACAGGAAAAGGTCTCATAAAGTCTATCCCTCATACATCAAATATTTCACAAAAATGCATAGTTTGTTGGGACATTTCATTTCTAGCTCCTATGTTACCTGTCCTCTGACATCTATCACAGTTTTTATAAAATAAGTAAGCATCATGAAATAATGTAGGCCAATACAATCCACACTCTAAAACTTTCCTAGCCGTCCTCTGTGGTCCAAAATGTCCTCCACAGGCTGATGAATGGCAAAATGTAAGAACTGAATAAAACTCATTATCAGGTATGCATCTTCTAATTATTTGATCACTACAAAATTTCCACAAGTAAGGATTATCCCACACATAGAATTTAGCATCACTTTTAAATTTGTTTTTCTGAGCCTTAGTAAATTGTGCAGGAAAAACATGAGCTACTAAATAGTTAACTAGATCTGCATACTAGGGTGACTCACCATGTACCAATAAAAGGTGCTCATATCTGAAATCATCATCAATAGTGGTAAGGGGTCCATCTCCCTCTATTCTGCTCAAATGGTCTGCCACCAGGTTCTCCTTGCCACTCCTATCTCGGATTTCCAAGTCAAACTCGTGAAGTAGAAACATCCATCTAATTAATCTGGGCTTTGCATCTGGCTTCTTCAGAAGGTACTTCAAGGCTGCATAATCAGAAAACACAATAACATGAGAACATAGCAAATATGATCTAAATCTGTCTAAAGCAAAAATAATAGCAAGGAGCTCTTTTTCTGTGGTGGTGTAGTTGGCCTGGGCAGCATCTAAGGTCTTGGAAGCATAGCAAATAACATGAGGCGCTCCATCCACCCTCTGTGCAAGTACAGGTCCTACAACAAAATTAGAAGCATCACACATTAGTTCAAAAGGTAAATTCCAATCAGGGGGTCTAATAATAGGAGCTGAAGTAAGAGTCTCCCTTAATTTATGAAAAGCTTCCTTGCATTTTTCATCAAAACAAAATTCCACATCTTTCTGCAAAAGTCTAGTCAAAGGGCGAGCAATCTCACTGAAGTCTTTAATAAATCTCCTGTAGAATCCTGCATGGCCAAGAAAAGCTCGAACATCCCGTACACATACGGGGTAAGATAAATAAGATATAACACTAACTTTAGCAGGATCTACCTCAATGCCTTTCCTAGAGACTATATGACCTAAAACAATACCATGCTCTACCATAAAATGTCATTTTTCAAAATTAAGAACAAGATTAGTTTCAATGCATCTATGTAAAACCCTAGACAAATTATCTAAATAAGTATCAAATGATGTACCAAATACAGAAAAATCATCTATGAAAATTTCCATGCAGTGTTCTAATAACTCACCAAAAATACTCACCATACACCGCTGGAAAGTCCCTGGAGCATTGTAAAGTCCGAATGACATGCGTCTATAAGCAAATGTACCGAAAGGACAAGTGAAAGTAGTCTTCTCCTGATCCTCCGGGTCTATACAAATCTGAAAATATCCTAAGTACCCATCTAATAAGCAGTAATGAGACTTCCTTGCCAACCTCTCTAGCATCTGATCAATAAAAGGCAAGGGATAGTGATCTTTCCTCGTGACTTGGTTCAGCTTCCTGTAGTCAATACAAACTCTCCATGAATTCTTCACTCTGGTGGGTACTAACTCATTGCTTTCATTCTCCACCACTGTCACTCCTGATTTCTTAGGCACCACATGGATAGGACTAACCCACTTACTATCAGAAATAGGGTATATGTTACCTACCTGTAAGAGTCGAGTCACCTCTTTCTTTACAACATCTAAAATCAGTGGATTTAGCCTTCTCTATGGCTGCCTGACTGGTTTGACATTTTCCTCTGAAAATATCCTGTGCATGCAAATGGATGGGCTAATACCAGGTATATCAGCTAAAGTCCACCCAATGGCTCTCTTGTGCTGCCTCAGAACTTGCAATAATTTGTCCTCTTGCTCTGAATCTAAGTTTTGGGCGATGATGACAGGTAAACTCTACTCCTCTCCCAAATAAACATACTTCAAATGATCTGGCAATGACTTTAGGCTGCGTTTGGTAGGGGGTAATCCATCCTGTAATGTAATCAAGATTACATTACAAGTTGGATTCCTTTGTTTGGAATAATTTTAAAATTGTAATGTAATGGAACCTCGATTACAAAAGTGGCTCAAGATTTGTAATCTCGATTACAAAACTAAACCGATGTAATCCGATTACATCACAACTTGTAAAGTCGTCGGTCGAGCGGCAGCGGTCGACGCCGGTCGCCAGTCGCCGCCGGTTGGTCGTCGAAAGTCGGTCGTCGGTCGTTCGCCGGTCGCCGGCCGGCGACGGCCGCCGCCGGGCGGCCTGCCGGCCGACGGCGGTCGTCGGTGGCGGTCGTCGGTCACCGGCCGACCGACGACGGTCGTCAACCATGGTCAGCAGTCGTCATTGTCGGTCGTTAGCTGCCAATCTTTGATTACATTACAGGATGGATTATCTTTCACCAAACGCAGCCTATGGTTATCAAAGATTATATACAACTCTTTACCAAATATAGTAATGTAATCTTTATTACATCACATTACATTACAAACTTGATTACATTACAGACTCGATTACATTACCCCTTACCAAACGCAGCCTTAACCCAATCTGTGACTGCTCAGTAGGTATGGGTGATCCCTGGGGCTCAGTGCAATCCCCTACACCTGCTGCGTTTGGTACGGGTAATGTAATTGAGTCTGTAATATAATCAAGGTTGTAATGTAATGTAATGTAATCAAGATTACATTACTATGTTAGGTAACGAGTTGTATGTAATCTTTGATAACCATATGCTACGTTTGGTGAAGGGGCAATCCATCCTGTAATGTAATCAAAGATTGGCTGCCGACGACCGACAACGACAACCGACGACCATGGTTGACGACCACCGACGGCCGGCGACGGCGACGGCCGGCGAGGGGTGGTGGCCGACGGCCGGCGGGGGGCGGCGGCCGACGGTCGGCGGGGGGAGGCGGCCGACGGCCGGCGGGGGGCGGCGGCTGACGGCGGCCAGCCGTCGACCGATGCTGCCCGACCGACAACTTTACAAGCTGTAATGTAATCGGATTACATCGATTTTGTTTTGTAATCTAGATTACAAATCATCAACCTCTTTTGTAATCGAGATTACATTACATTACGATTTTAAAGTTATTCCAAACAAAGGAATCCACCCTATAATGTAATCTTGATTACATTACAGGGTGGATTACACCCTACCAAACGCATATAGAATCATCTCCAACTGAAAGTAAATCTGAAACAACCTTCAAATCAGCCTCCTCTGTAGCTAAAACATCCTCAGCCTCCTCTGAACTAAAATACCCTCTGGGAATACCAAGTGAAACTCCCTCAACAAATAAATCTGCATCAACCAACCCATCTAGAATATCCATGCTCATAATAGAATGATCTTCTCTGGGGTGCTTCATAGCATCAAAAATACTGAACTGGACTATTGTGTCTCCTATCTCCATAGACAGTGTGCCTGCATATACATCAATCTTTGTCCTTTTAGTCTTCAAGAATGACCTCCCAAGAATGAGTGGAGATCTATGTGCTAGATAGTCCCCCTCCATGTCCAAGATATAGAAATCCGTAGGAAAAATCAGCTCCTTCACCTTCACTAATACATCTTCAATAATTCCAGCTGGGTGAGTCTGACTCCTGTCTGCTAACTGAATAACCACTCCTGTAGACTGCAAAGGTTCAATACCAAGCATCTGGAAAACTGATCTAGGCATCACATTAATAGAGGCTCCCAAATCCAACATGACATCATGAAAAAGAGTCCTCCCAATCTCACAAGATACAGTAAATACTCCTGGATCTTCACATTTCTGAGGGATAGAATGGATAAGGGCTGAGATATTCTTCCCTAAACTGACCAATTCATTCTCTTTCAGCTTCTTCTTGTGCACACACAAATCCTTGAGAAATTTAGCATACTTGGGAATTTGCTTGATCATGGTCAACAAAGGCACATTAATCTCCACCTTACTGAAAAGTTTAACAAGCTCATTATACTCCTTTGCTTTCTCCTCCTCTACATGCTTTTTGGCTTGAGTCTTGCGCTGTGGAAAAGGTAAAGGAACCCTTGATTCCTCCACTTGAGCCGAAACTTTTGGAGTTGTGACTTGAACTGGAATTCCACTAGATGTAGTTGCTGTAGGCTCACTTTTTCCACTGATTTCTCCTTCATTTTCCACCAAAATCACAGGATATATTAAAGAATGAGTTAGGCTTGAACTAAGATCACAACCAACTGATTTAGAAGACATTTCAGGGATGTTTGAGCTGGAAAACTAGCTGCTGGAATTTCTTCAGAAAAATCAGCCCTTGGAGTGTTTGGACTTAAAGCAACCTTCCCACTCCTCAAAGTGATGACACTAACATTTCCCTTTGGATTAGGAGTAGCTTGAGAAGGTAATTGACTTGATCCTTGGGCTTGCATTTGATTCATCCCACTAGCAAGTTGACCAATGTGTCTCTCAATGTTCTGAAGGGTAGAATCATTCTTTTGTTGACCTTGTTGTTGTTGCAAAATTTATTGTTGATGCAAAATTTGTTGCATCATCTCCTCTAGCCTTTGTTGTTGAGCACTCAACCCACTAGAACCTCCATAACCTCCTTGATTAGCATGGGTATTCGGTTGGCCTTGAAATGAAGAATTAGGTTGCTAAAAATTGTGACCTTGTTGTGAATTTTGAAATTGAGGTTGTTGGGGTTGATTAAATGGTTGAAATTGCTGTTGAAATTGCTGGAAATTAGGCTAAGAGCTAGGTTGAAATTGCTGAAAATTATTGCTCTGAAAATGTTGACTTGAAGGCTGAAAATGTTGGTTGAAAGGCTGAAATTGTTGGGGCTGGAAACTCTGATTTGAATGCTGTGATTGATGAAAAGTTTGCTGAAAATTCTGAATTGGTTGAAAAGATTGCTGGTTTTGATAGAATTGAGGCTGAAATGGTTGATTCCCTTGCTGAAAATTCGAATAAGGCTGTTGGAATGGTTGAGAAAGCTGCTGGAAACTCTGAATAGGCTGCTGGAAATTTTGGAAAGTCGGCTGGTTTTGATGTAAGGGCTGTTGTGAGGCATTTTATTGATAAAAAGAATTTCTATACTTCAAGTTAGAGTGGTCCCTCCATCCCGGATTATAAGTAGATGAATAAGGGTCATTCTTTGTTTGAAATTGTCCTCTAGTCAAAGCGGCTAATGATTCATCTTGTTGTAAATTGGGACACAAATCCGAGTTATGTTCTTGACTTGAACAAATGCTACACAACCTCATCACTTGATTTGTAGGTGGAGCTACTAAAAAATTTTGATTTTGGCTCACATTTTTAATGTCATTTGCTTTACCAAAGAAGTAAGCTCCATCAAAGAACTCTTGACCTCCTTTTGTTCATTAGAAACCATTTGGACTTCATTCACTCCTCTAGTGGAAAGAGCTCTACTTCCAAATTGTTGTGAATTTTCTGCCATGTTTGAAATTAATTCTTTAGCCTGATCTGGAGTCTTGTTCACTAAAGCTCCTCCAGCTGCAGCATCAATCATAATTCTATCCATTTGGAGTAGACCTTCATAGAAATACTGAATAAGAAGCTGCTCACTTATATGATATTGGGGACAACTTGAGCACAGCTTATTGAATCTTTCCCAATAATCATATAGGGTCTCTCCCACTACTTGCTGAATACCACAAATGCTTTTTCTGATAATAGCAGTTCTGGAGGCTGGAAAGTACTTTTCTAAAAATGTCTTCTTCATGGCTATCCAATTTGAAACGTGTCCGGTAGGCAAATAATAGAATCAATCCTTAGCTACTCCAGTCAAAGAAAATGGAAATGCCCTCAACTTGATATCCTCTTCAGAAATCCCTTGAGGCTTCATGGTGGATAAGGCTACGTGGAACTGATGCAAATGTCTGTTTGGATCTTCTCCAGATTGTCCTTGAAACTTGGGCAGTAAATGGATAAGGCTTGATCTCAGCTTAAAATCACCAGCTAACTCTGGATAGGCAATACATGAATACTAGAAAGCATCATCAGGTGCTACAAGCTCCTTAATAGTTTTCTGGTGTTCTGCCATAGGACTGCTTGAATGAGTAGAAAAATTATCAATAGCTTCTGGAATTCTGCCTTGATTTCTCCTTGCTCTAAAAGTCCTCTCAATTTCAGGATCAAACTCCTCAGATTACCACCTGCAGTCCTGGTCATAAACCAAACAAGAAATGACAGCAAATGTATATAGAAAAATAAAACAAATGAAATAGTTCACAAAATATGAAAATAAGCACACAAACTAAAATTAAACAAACTTAACTAGTGTTCCCCGGCAATGGTGCCAAAAATTTGATGACTAGCCCAATAATAAGTGTCACGATGAGCCTCAAATTTAGATATTTATAAGTTGAAAATCCTTAGCTCACAAAATTAAAATGTAGTATCGGGGTCTCAAGTCGTATTTTTCCAATGACTAGTTGTGAATGTTTAACTCAAGCTTGAAATTTTTGTCGTTTAATGTTTTGGGTTTTCTAGTAAAATGTGGGTTTGTTTTGCAATATAGAATGAAATAGCAGTAAAAACAGAGTAAACTTAGCTAAGCAGAGATTAACTAAGAAATTATGAAAACTAAACTTAACCTATTTGGAAATTGAACAATTCGATACGAAATTATGAAATTGAAGGACAAAACTAATATCAAATGCAGGAAGGCAATAGATCTATAACTAACTTCAGAAATGAAGAGTTGAAACAAAACTGAATACAAACAGGGTTGAATTGTTGCAGAGAACTGCCTGATCGGTCAACAGACCGATCAGTTAATTGTCTGATCGGTCAAACAGACCGATCAGAGTCTATCCTGATCGGTCAAACAGACCAATCAGGTAATGATCAGAAACTGATACACACTGAACAACGAAGGAAATAGAATTCAGAAATGAAATTAACAACTAATCGACATAAGATCAGATTCTTCACCCAAGATTTGCTTCTTGCCGTCACACAAGAATCGAACTAAGAACCCCCTAGCTCGAGAATCGGCAAGATCAAACTCCCACAATCAGTTTTGCTACAGATTGGAGCACAGCTGAAGATTTCCACCTGTTCCTTCGTCCTTGATTAGCTGGATATGATCTCGGCTCAGAAACCCTCAGTGCTCTTTAGAGAACCCCTCCGAACGCTCTTCAGAGAACCCATCCTTGCCTCATCCAACGGTCAGATCGACTCAGATTGAGTCCAAACTCCCCAGATCTCCATCAATGGTCAAGATCTGCTCCTCCTTATCTTGGATCAATCAGATCTGCAACGGACGGCTCAGATCTCCATGCCTTTGAATGGATGGTTTAGACTCAACTTGAGCTTGATCCAACGGCTGGATGGCTTCTGATTTGGACCAAACATTCAGATCTTGATCTGAGGTCTTGATTAACTCTATCTTGAGCTTGGATTGATCGTAAGATGACAGATGGCTCAGATCTCATCGTGTCTTGATTGGACGGCCCATATTAATCCAATGCTTGATCATCTTGATCCTAATCTAATTCTGGCTCAACTCGATCCAATCCGATCTAGGTCCTTTCAAAGCCTACAAAATTAGATTCAAATTTTAGTGCCAAAATACCTCAATTATAGAAAGAATTGCATCTAAAGCCAAAAATAGAGATAGCTTATGGAACCTAGTGTAAATACAAGATTAAGCATGTAAAAATGGATCAAAATATGGATTTGAGAGTCTAATTTGATTAACAAAATAGTAATTATCACTAGGGGGCATGGCGGAGATGACATATCCTAATGGTTGCCTCCCCCTGGTCGGTCCGTGGCGGTGCTTGAAACGCCATCCTCTTCAAAATCCTTGTTTTCCCCGAGTTTTGGGCATAGGGTGGTGTTTGTGGGATACGTCGCCACTAAGAGGTGAGGGGTTGCCACCACTACTTCCTCTCCCCTGTTAAGACAATTCTTCTTTTCCAGTATCCGGAGAGAAATTGCAATTGCCGCTCCCCCTCCTCTTCCTTCTGAATGTTGTATCGGAAGAGGTAGTCGGGGCCTTCAGATGGGGTCGTGCTACCCATGTGTTACCTCAGGCGCCCTCATCTGTTACCAGTTACTCGGATGAAGTACCACGATGATGGCCGAAGATTCAAGGAGGACGTCGACGGACTCCCGCGTATCGCATATTTGGAAGATGGTTCCGAACCAAGCGACCCTGCGGGAATGACACAGTAGCGAAGAAAGGCCCAAGTAGAAGAGCACTTCCTCTGACTAGATATTCTAATTGTATCTTGATATTTCTCTGAGACATTGGTCTTCATGTATTTCCCATATAAATAAATCAAAAATTTTGTTACCTTGTGTATGGGTATGTCTGTATTGTGTTAATACTTTGACTTCTCACTTGCTCTCCTTTAGCCGGGCAAGCCGTTCTATCTTGGCTTCGATCGCACCTAAGTGTCCCAGGCCCTTGAGATATCGCGAGGCCTCATGGTCTTCGTACTTGGCAGGGAGTCAGTAGCAACCCAGACCGAGCCTAAGCACCGCGAGGCATTAGGGTTTTTGGGGTACTTGGTTGGGTATAGTAACCCAGACCAAGCCTAAGTACCTCGGGCATCCGCAGCACCGCGAGGTATTAGAGTTTTTATCCTTGGTTGAGAGTCTGTAGCAACCCAGGCCAAGCCTAAGTACCTCGAGCATCCGTAGCACTGCGAGACATTAGGATTTTGGGTACTTGGTCGGGTGTAGCAACCCAGACCAAGCCTAAGTACCTCGGGCATCCGCAGCACCGCGAGGCATTAGAGTTTTTAATTCTTCTGTAGTGCATGGGTAGTTTGAAGAAGACATCTTCCTTTATTCCTTGAATTTGCTATAACGTAGCAAAAATACACAGAAGGACACACAATATATAATGCAGATCTTACCGGGACCGGAGGGGTCAGAGACAGCTGCCTGGCCCGAACCTCCCGAGCCTCTAGTCCCTCTCACTATGCGCATGACCCACTCCTTTAGCTAGTCTTCGAGACCCCTTGGGTTCTTCCGTGACTCTGTTCGTACTTCCCCGCTATAGCATCATCGAGACACTAGCTGGTTTCCTTTGACTTCGACCACTCGATCACCTACGGGGAATTTTATCTTCTGGTGGTAGACAGAGACCACCGCCTAGAAAATGTTGAGTGCTGGGTGACCCAGGATAGCGTTATAGGAAGAGGGAGCGTCCACGATCAAGAAGGGAGTCCTCCTGGTCCTTTCAAGCCTGTCGTTGCCCAAGGAGAGTGATAAGGTGATTTGCCCCACCGGCTGTACTCGATACCCCGTGAAACCGAACAGTGGGGTTGAGATTAGAAGCAATTCATCTTCATCGATCTACATCTGGTCCAAAGCCGCCTTGTACAGGATGTTCACGAAACTCCCCGTGTCCACGAAGATGCACTTAACCTCGTAGTTAGCAATACGAGCTATGATTACCAAGGCGTCTTCATGGGGAGCTTCCACTTCTTCCAGGTCAGCTGGCCCAAAAGATATTGTAGGGTCGGTCTCCTGACTCCGGTTGGTCCCAATGGAATAGTTTTCCAGTCACCGGGTATAAGCCTTCCTTGCCCGGTTTGAGTCCCCTCCAGTAGGTCCTCTGAAGATGACTCTCACATGCCCAGAGGGCGGGCCACGCATATGGGCCTTGCCCTTTTGAAGATCTCTGTCTAAGGAGAGGGATCTTCAGGGCGCGGGTCCCTGGCTCCTTCCTCGCGAACACGATCGAGACTGATATCGGGCCTCGTTTTCTCCAGCCTGTTGCCACCGAGGGGAGAAGCTTCACCGTGGAGATCTTTGGCGATACCCCGACTTATTCCACTTTCTTTGAGGTCGGGTATCTGCCTCTTCACTAAACTTCTTCTTCAGGGCATGACACTCCTTGGTGGAGTGTTGGAGCTGTCATGAAAGCTGCAGCGCTTCGGCAACGGCTCCGGCTGCTCGGTGTCCACCGTCTCAACCAGCTTGCGCTGGCCCGCCCACTGGTCCTTTCCGAGGTGGAGGTCTTTTCCTTGAGTCGGAGGTGGGGGCTCCCTCCTCTCAGACTAGGCACCACTGGAAGGAGAACTCTGGCCGGCTCCTTGCGCTGGGCGTGTTGTACTTCTTCCATGTTGATGTGCTTAACAAAACGCCCCAGCAGGTCATCAAATCTGGCGGGGGGCTTTTTTACCAGGGATCGGAAAAAGTCCCCTTCAGCCAGCCCCTGGGTGCAAGCACTAACAAGGATTTCAGACGTGGCGCTGGCACGTCCTGGGCCACCCGATTGAATCGCTGGATGTACTCCTTGAGCGGCTCCTTAGGTTTCTGCTTGAGGGCAAACAGATTAAGTGTCGTCTTTTGGTATCGACTGCTATTGGCGAAATGGTGGAGGAAAGCGGTTCTAAAATCCGCGAAAGAGTTGATAGACTCTTGCGGTAGCCTCTGGAACCACCGCTGGGCGGCTCCCGACAGGGTATTCAAGAACACCCGGGACTTTACACCGTCGGTGTATTGATGCAAGAGTGTTGCGTTCTCGAACTTATAGACGTGATCCTCTGGGTCGGTTTTCCCGTCATAGTCGGCAATTCCAGGCTCGTGGAATTGCTTCGGCATTGGGTCTTCGACAATTTCAGATGAGAAAGGAGTAGCGGGGACCTTATAAGGGAGGTCCTCGGTTCCTCCTTCTTCCCTGGTCCTTCTTCATGCCTCTGCGCACTGGAGGCTACCGAGTGGGCCTTCTCGTAATCTCCGGGAGAGACTTGTCGAGGACCTAGGGCCGCTCCGTCTCGTCGGACCACTGGTGTGATGGATCTCTGCAAGTGCGAGATGGAGACTCTAGGGATCTCCTCCCGCGCAGGAGCCCCCTGTTGCGAGGCCACTTGTTCGACTTGATGTTGCTCGAGCGCTTCTTTGACGGCGTTGACCACCAAGCGATCGAGTTCCTCCCTAGTAAGGACAATGGGTTGTCCTTCTGGTCCTGCCATCGGTGCTCCTTCAGGTACTTTGCTGGTTTCCCACAGACGTCGCCAAATTTATTCCGGAAGGAGTCAACAACGACGGCCCAGCACTGAGGTTCTGCCCACATGGAAGCTAACGGGAGGAAAGGAACTTTGCGCTCTGCGAGATCAACACGAGCGTTAGGGGAACATGCCGGAGGTTGTCCGGCGGTGCCCACTCCGACGCTCAAGTCAATGTCTTGATGGAGAGAAGTGTAAAACGGAAAAGAAAGTATGAATAGCAGAGAATGCTTAACCCCCTTACCAGGGGGTTGGGCTACCTTTTATACTGGCCTCCACTGTCTTGCCATGCCCTACTCCTCTTTCGGTGGTTACTGGATAGCCTTTGAAATGGTCTAAGCCGTCATTACATTTCGTCTCATTGCGACATTTAAGGGTCGTGGTAACTCCATGCCAGCGAGGATGCTGTTGGGACCGGGTGCATATCGACAAGGATACGAGTTCGTAAAATTTAAAATTTTTACGTGCAGCGGAAGAGTTTGCATAAAATAATTTCCTAAATTATTTTAACTTCGTATCTAGCATGCAATCTTATGGTGTGTTGACATAATCATAAAATAAAACTTTGCGGAAAAGTAAACTATTTTACTAAGTACCTCTCGTAACTCGAAGTAAGGGACGAGATCCAACCGTAGCGTCCCTTGGAAGCTCCGCCTCTATTCGCGTCCACGCCGAGTTCTCTTCGGGATGACTTCACAAAGTCACGAGTTTTGTGCCGACGAGAACTACTAGATTATCGGAAGGCACAACTAGAAGGACAAGAGAAATAATGGAAAAACTAACCAACGAAGTAACGGAATCGTATTCCGGAAGAGAGGAGTCGCTATCTGCTTCTTCTTCTTCGTTTTCGGGTTCTCCTTCTTCTTGGTTGCTCACGCCAACTTCACCCCTTGGATGAAGGCTTGGTGCGCCGGCCCTAATTCACAAGAATGGGCGCCGGCCCTAGGCAAGAGAGGGAGAGGGAGAGGAGAAGAGATTAAAAGAGAGAGAGGGAGAGCTCTAATTAATCTCTTGATTAATTGATTTCTAAGGGCTAGCCTTTGGGTCCTTTATATAGTAGCAACTCCTTTGCTAAGTCTCCCTCTAAACGGAATTAGTTATAAGAAATTTATCTTATAAATTTTCTTATTAATTATTCCGTTTAAACCGAGTCTTTATTATAAACTAATTTATAATAAAACTTAGTTCTTCTTCTCTTTAAATTATGGAATAAATTTTATAAGAAATTTATAAACTTTCTTAATATGGATAAATCAATTCATAATTGATTTTATAAAATTAAAATAAACCAATTCATGGATTATTTTAATCTTCCATAAAAGAATAAATTTCTATAAATTTTATTTATATAAATTTCTTTATACAAATTTATTTATCCATAATTTATAAAACAAATCTCACTAGATTTATTTTATTAATTAAACCAATTAAATTGGTTTAATCTCCCTTTAATGGCCGGCCACCACAAGGAGGGTTAGCACCCTCTTTGGCCGGCCAAACCAACCCGAACCGGTCGCGAATTAAACTTATTTAATTCGCCCAAAAAGCCTTCAAAAGACTTAGACATTTTTAGCTTCCATTGCGCCTCTGATTAACTCAGATTCGACTTGTTTCTCTTGATCGGAAAATCCAATTTTCAACTCGTTTTAAATCCCTCGGATTACTCGTATTGCGTGTGACTAAATAGGCTTTCGATTTATGTTGGCCGTCCATAATTAACCCATTAATTATAGAACGATCATGAGTGGCACCTAGTAGTACATCATGATCCCCAATTAATCGAAAGATCAACGGTTTGACCCCAGAAGAAATTATTCTGAAACCCTTCAGCAGCTCTAATGAATCGTGCCTCATTCCCTTCACCACCTTATACCCACTTGGTTCAGGACACGGTCTATGGTGTCAGTCCCCACTAGGCTGACTACGTCACACCTAGCCCAAGTAGTGTCTTCCTCGTCCTTTGGATTTCTAATTACTCTCATGTATTTAAGAGACTCGCACTCTTAACATGATATGCTCTGGCCAGAGGCTTTGAGTAACAATCCGACGATAGGCCTGGGTATACATCTCCTCGCAAGGAGTGGTGAATCCTTTGTAGGCTGTTCAAACATCTTCGGGCACTTCGGCTTATACCCGATCATCCTGGGTCCACACCTCCTTGGAGATGCTTGCTTAAGATGTCAAAGTATAAGTCTCCATGACCAAGATGACTTGAACACCGCAAGTCAAAGGAACATCGCACTTAAGCCGCAGTAAGATCTTCATTGACATATCTACATGTAGATTCCCATATGAAGTCTTACAGCTAGTCACTCCAATGAACTAGTTCCCTTAACTAGCATCCATGTTTATCTCCGGACATCCCAATGTCACCAGCCAGTGAGAATCAGCTGAATAGAGAATAACCCATGCTAGTCTCAACAGAATTGATAGTGTCCGTATTTATCAATTCATCGACTAGGGATATTTCCAATACTTCACAATTGCACATTAGAGATAATCACTAGTTGTGATCCCATCACAAATTCTCTTATGCTGTGAGTTGTATTGCGGACATTCAGTAGATGAGTTTAAGATCCCAATCAAATACACAAAACATGTATACTCAAATAGTGAATTATCATTTATTAAAATAAATGTTTACATCATAAGGCGATTGCCTTAGGACACTTCTCTCATATCACTAACAGATGCTTATCCGTAGATCCGGGAGGGAGAGGAAGAGTCGTTATTCGCTGTCGAAGGTAGCTAGGGCTCCGCTTCCCGAGGTAGTTTCGAGGTCATCTGGCCCGGGTGATCGCGAGCGTTATAGCTCCCGAGGTGGCCTCGGGACCCCACCTCCCGGGGTGATCCCGGGAGGGATCTTCTAGTTGACTTCCCAAGACTGCCTCCCGAGGGGGGCCCTAGAGGCTCTCCCTCCCGAGGGTATCTCGAGAGCTTTGAAAAAGGAGTCACTAAGACCCACTGCATTCTGCCACAAAGCTTCTTCATCTCACGTGTCTGCCACAGGCTATTAAACCCTATAAAATATATGTTATTATCTTTTTTAATTATTTTTTATATTTATAAATTTTATTTATATTTGAATTATATTCATTTATTATATTTTTACTCTATAAATTGTATGTATTTATTAATATTATATATTTCTTTTTTTATAATTTCTTATAAATAAAATTTATAAATGTAAAAAATAATTAAGATAGATAATAAAATATATTGATGAGCAAAATTAAAGATATAAGGATGATTTACTAAAACAAGTTATGATTCTGAATTATTGCTGCATCGTTCTGTGCCAACTGATACGGAATGAGAACATAATTGATATTCATTAGGACTGAGTTTGGACACCACAAATACCATCTCATAGCTCAACTCTAATTAGTGATATCGAGTATTGAGAAATCCAAATATCCAAGGTCCATCAGTGAGTTTCCACCTAAATCCACTGATGGACCTACAAAAGTCCTATTGCAACAAATTCTGAAAATATGAATTGATGGTCTGCAAGGAACCCAATTTTGCTATGCATTGTGTATTTAGGTAGTATCCAGATGGAACTTTCTTGTCTTCAAGTTTAAACAAATGTAAGCATATTTTGATCATATCTGATTATTTCAATAAAATGAGAGGATTTTATCACAACTTTATAAAAGATTACCTTATAAATAATTAATTTAATAAATCATGATTAAATATTATAAAAAATATTTTTAAAATGAAAAAAAATTTGAGTCCACGTTAGGCCTGAAGTCATCTGATTTCAGGCCTAACTTGGGCCTGAAATCATTTGATTTCAGCCCAGCTATAGATCCTGAGTTGCATGAGACATTCATGCCAATACACTCGGCCAGAACTCTCTTGTTGATGTGGAAGAACACTATGGTGAGTCCAATGGACCACCTTGGTTCCAATTTAAAAGGGATTTGTTATCGGTTTCACAAGGGGAAATGTCTGTATAATACTATTATACCAAGTTAACAAAGCTGTGGGAAAGATTAGTCTTATGACTCAAGGTTATAACTAGGTGAGGTATTCAAAATTGCCCTCGTGTCAGGAATCCCATTTGAGCTAGATCGACGGCAATGGTGACGCATCTGGCTCGCAGAGATAGATACAGTGTTGATTAGTACGTGGGCCTGAAATCATTGCTGTGATAGGTTATACGCCTGGTCGAATCAAATTCCAAAATAAATTAGTATTCAAATTAATTTGATATTATCAGTTAGCATGAAGGATTTTATTTACTTTCGCTTGACCAAACATAAGGGGTTTTAAAAAAAATTAAAAGATATAACTGCATAGGGCATAGACGCAATTAACCATCGAACAAATAGGAACACAGTTAAAATTTTACTTTTGTAGCCGACTTCCACAATATATTATTTTAAATTGAAAAATTTGAAAAAGTGGTTCAGATGTCTCAGAATTGTAACTGAGAAAGAGATTTATTGACGGGAGGGGTATAAGAGAAAGAATACTAATTTTGATATATCTTTTGGTAAAAATTATATTACAGTACGCTTTTTGATAATTATAAATTCTTTGGTAGTACGTTTTTTTTATATAATTACGAATTCTGAGGTGGGACGTTTGATAAAAAGCCAAATCGGAGAAGGATAGTTGGAGGAACAGCGAGACTGGCGGCAAATAAGAAGAGTAAACGGAGTGGAAATAAGTCAAAAAAAAAAAAAAGAAAAAAAAAACGGAAAACCACAGAATGCACACAAGCGGAACCGCCATTGTTATACTAGCTGGACGTTTTAAGTGAAGGGTGAATAAGGGGTTGAACTTGAAGAAGTGAATTTTAATTTTTGATAGGGCACGTTGGGGTGTGTTGGAGAGATTGGCTTAGTAATGCTGACGAGATATAAAAATAATTAACTGCACAATTATTTTAAAAAAAAATTCAAAACGATTTTTTTATTTATTTACAAGGGATATCTAGGCATACGCTCAATTAATCTGCTTGGTTGATCGACCCTGCCCCACAACTTTCAACGAGAGTCCTCACCGGTCAACGAGACTAAATCGCGGGATGGAGACACGTGACGATTTCACCACTAATGATATTGGTATCCGATGGTCTGACCAAGCAGCAACTTGTGGCGATTTCTTCCGTCAGCATATTGCGCGCTTTATCAGGGAAGAATCGAATCCAGAAAGTAAGGGATCACCCAAGTGAGTCATTACCAACCGTGTCATGCCCCAGACCGAATCCTCTGTACCAACTTCTCCCCTGTACCCGTGTGCCAACTCGCCGGCGATCGTCGGCGAGTCGTCTGATCGACGATTGGACACCACCAATAATTTTTGATTGTCGTTCCGAATAAGATGATATCCTCGGAGAACGGTGAACCTGTCGAAATCGCCGCATCAGACGTCTCGTCGGATTCGACGGTGAATACGGTAACATCACAATTGCGGCGAATTTCGACGGGTTCACCGTTCTCCGAGGATATCATCTTATTCGGAACGACGATAAAAAATTATTGGTGGTGTCCGATCGTCGATCGGACGACTCGCCGGCGATGGCACACGGGTACAAGGGAGAAGTTGGTACAGAGGATCCGGTCTGGTCATGCCCGCGGGGCGGATTTATTTATTTACATTAATGCAAAAATATATATCCTAATTAGGATTTATTTATTTACATTAATGCAAAAATATATATCCTAATTTTTTTGACTGTTATTGGCTTATAAAAAGCTAAAAGGCTGTCTTATTATATATTTTTTTGGCCCAATAACATATAAAAATAAATTATTTTTTAATTCAATTTAATCAAAATATTAATTTTTATATAAAAATTATTTACTTGATCGATTTAAACTTGATTATTATTATTTTAAAAGGTCAAAATCATAATACAATTATTATAAATATTATTTCGTTGCTGTTACAATTATACATCATCCATTAAATGACTACTAAAATATTATAGTAATAACTACTATAACTAGTCATGTTTATCGTCATTACAATAAATTTAAAGTGATTTTGAAGCTATTAAAATTATTTTAATGAAATTTAAGTGATTTAGAATTTTTTTATATAAAATTGTTCTATATATAATATTTTTGATAAATTAAATTTATTTATTTTAATGTATTGCCTAGCTACTCTTTAGCCACAATAATAATATTAAAATATAAGTATTTTTGGAATAAAAAAAATACATTGAAGTGTTATTATTAGCCAAGGTGTCAATTATGATGGGTTGGATTGGGATGAATTCGAATCAGATTAAAATAAATATTTTATAAAAAAAATCTAATTTGAATTGATCCGAATTTGATAACATAATTTGAAACTCCTTAATTAGCACTCACATAATCCGACCAATCCGAATAACCCGAATTACAGATTAATTTTTTTATTAGTTATTTTTCTTATAATTTTTTATTTTCATCTTAATATTTCATCGTTATCATACTAACTTGATATTGATATATACAACAACATCCTAATTTTTAAAATAAAATTTAATTTGATAAAAAAAACCATTAAATCCTAAATTCAAGTGAATTAGGGTCAATCCGAATCTAACCTAATCCTAACATAATCCGAAAATCTCTTCACCTAAATCTGATACTCTCTAACTCAAATTTCATATTTTTCGAATCTATTAGGATAGAATTGGCGGATAAAATTCATTTTTACGTTCCTAAGTATTAACTTTTCTAAAATCAAAGGATGCTTTTTTAACGATTCTTGATGATTAAGGATGCCTTTTTCATTATTATTAAAAGAACATCTTATCCAAAATTTTCTTTCCAAACTAAGTTTTGCCCAACAAATTTAATACACTCGTACTAATTTTAACCAAAATTACATTTGGTAATTTTTTATAATTCAAATATTTAATTTTTCAAATTAATTAATTTTAAAAATCATCCATTCAACTTAATTTTTTTTATTATTCATCAAAATAAATTTAGAAGCTTAAGGATTCATTGCTTCACAGTTAGTATTCTAAGATGATCTTTTCCACAAGAAGAAACTCGAGGGAACTCGATCCGATCAAATCTTAAAAGGCCTACTAAAGGGGCAACGGGCGATTAATATTCACTTTTTAAACCTCACTTTATATGCTACAACGTTAACATAGGAGCATATCTAACGAGAGATTTATATTATTGTGTTTATGTTATAAATTTCACCTTCAAATAGGATTTATAATTGTTTTTATAAATCGATCCTAAAATTTTAACACCGAATTTATACTCTATCTTATTATAAATTATTTGATATTTATTGATAGTGAGATAAAAAAGTGAATAAATTATTTGATATTTATTGATAGTGAGATAAAAAAAGTGAAGTTTATAATAGTGAAGAGAGATTTATAATAGTAAAAAAAAATTTAAAAGAAATAAAATTTTTAATTTTTAATATAACAATAATAGGAAGGAGCATATAATAATATTTAGATACTCTCGTGATACACCATAACTCAGCAATTATGCTCTTCCACGTGACATATGATGTGTCAAATATGTTACACTTGCAAATTTAAAATCACATGCACCTTCAAAAAAAGACAATGGAGTAAGGGCATCTCCAATGGTGCCATAGGTTTTTGGCTTTTTTGGTGCCCCCACCAAATCACCAAAATTGAAGAAAGAGAGAAAAAAGTTGGGTTTTATTTTTCAAACTCAGCTTCTTAGTTTGTGATGACACCTAAGAAAGGGAAATGGGAAAAACCTCCATTGGAGTCAGCTTCTAGACACCCACCAAAAGTTGTTCACAGTAAGCTTGCCTTTCTTCAAATTGGAAATAGAAAACCCGAGTAAAAACTCAGAGATTTTATTCCTTGAAGAAAAGCAAGCGCAAACTTCAAACACTAGCACACTAACACACTTAGGGAATGAGAGTCTTGGGAATGCTCAAGGTGTGCTCAAACCCTTAGCAAACTTGGCCTTTTATAGAGGGGAAGGTTGCAAATGAATTAAGGCGGGTGCCCAACTGTTAGCCCCATCGTCCCTCAATTATTTGCCCTTCAACATCTACTCAGGCTTTACAGCTCAAAAGGTTAGATAAGATTATGAAAGGACAGCTCCCCGGGGCTCAATCCTTCCAGCTCATAACCTTTACTAAAGGTATTACTTTACAGCACACTACTTTATTAAAGCTTCTTCTTTACAGCATGAAAACTTTACTTTACAGCTAGCTTTGTTTTGAAATGGGCTCATCATGCTTCACGGGAGTACCCTTTTGATTTCCCGTCCAATATGCTGGATGCGTTGGACCTCATCGAAGAGGTCCCTCCTGCTTTCACGAATCTCTCCAAGATGCTTGTGGTAGTAGTTGTCAAATTTTCCGTTCTGATTTTGGTATCGCTTGCTGTTGAAGTCGTACTCCTTCATCTGCATTATTAGTTCCAGCTCTCGAAGTTTTTCTAGCACGTTGTTTATAGCTTCCTCCTCAATCTTTGCCATCTGGTTTCTTTTGTCGTGGTCCTCCTGAAAGAATATTTGTGATAAAGTTTCTCGGGTTAGGTCTTCATACCTCGATAATAAGGGGAACCTGTTTGAACTTGAAGCTTCTTCCATTGAATCCACAATAATTTGCTCGAGAGAGTCACTGAGAGTGGCTAATGTTTCTGGTTCTTCTACCAATCTAGAGAGGGTATCTGCAAGGATATTAAGTTTACCGTCTATATGTTCAAAATTTATCTTTACTCCTGTGCTTGTTATATAGTCGGTGAACGCGAGCCATCTGACCCTTGAGGGTTTATTCCTTGCAGTCTTGTTGTGGAAGCTAATAATAGCCTGACAATCTATCCTCAGTGTTATCTCCTTCTTGTCCATATAATGAATTTTTAATGCAGTCATTGTTTCCATGGCTGCATAGATTTCAGCATCTATTACCGATTTAACAGTTGGAAATTTACCATGGGCGTAGGCGCATATTCTTTCCATGCTCTTGGGATCATATTTAGTGGGCTTCCATTTGCAAATACCACCCCAGCCCAACATACTTCCATCTGTTTCTAGAACAATGTAAGCCCCTTCAGGTGGTATCTCTAGATCCGGCAGCTGGTTTACTTGGGCTTTTATTTCTTTAATAAGGACCCAATCAGAATTTTTCATTCTCTTGTCAGCATGGGGTGAAGTCTTTTCGTAGAGAGGCCCAAGTTTGGAACTTAAATTAGGAATATATGTCCTGGCATAATTTAGGATGCCTAACCATGATCTGAGTCCCTTCTTCTCCTTTAGCTGCTCATCTTTAAATTCCGTTATCTTCTTAATAATATGAGGTTGCAACTTTAGTTTGCCTTCACCTATTTCTGCTCCAAGAAATTCAATCTTTGGAACTCCAATCTTGTATTTGGTTGGAGAGAGTACCAGGCCATGTTTTTCACAAATACCAAGCATTATTTCCAAATGCTTAATATGCTCCCATTCTGTATTTGAGAATACTAAAATGTCATCAATGTAAAAAGAAATGAATCCTTCCATACCTTGGAAGCATTGATCCATTTTTTGCTGGAATATTGCGGGTGCATTCTTCAAGCCGAATGACATCACAAGCCATTCAAATAAGCCAGATGGACAGATAAAGGCCGTCCATTCAATAGAAAGAGGGTCCATAGCGATCTGATGAAATCCTGATTTCAGATCGAACTTGGAATATATCTTTGAATTCCCCACCTTTTTTAATATAGTATTGATCCCTAGAAGACTATACTGATCTTTATAAGTATTATCATTGAGCGTTTTATAGTTGAAAACCATACGCTCTTTGCCCTTGGTTTCTTTTCCAATAATGGGATCAATGGTTGTTCCAGACTGCACTATCATTGCCATCGTGCGATGTCGACTTTTACTTGGTTGAATCACATTAAGTTTGAGAAGTGCTTCCACATGTCGTTTGAAAGCTTCTTTTAGTGCTGGTGAGACATTTGGCAAGGGCTTATCCTGGATAGTAATGTCTGGGTTGATGATTTCTATTTTGCATAGAATGCCATTTTTGAACCAATGCTGAAGAGGATTTTCCCCTATATACCCTTGCTCCTTCAATCTGTTGAACAAAGAGCTATGTTTATGTAGAATGTTCTAGTTAGAAATGGTACCCGCAAAATATACTTCCTCTTGAAGCTGAATATATTCCATTTCCTCAAGTCCAAGCTCCTCAATTGCGGCCGTAGCACTCTGATTTGTAGCAATTGTAGTAATATTTTTGTAGAAAGTAACAGTATTACCTTCTATTCTTACTCCTCCCTGCATGCTCCATATAAAGTTGCAGCCCAGTACCATTTGTACTCCCTTCCCCAAGGTCATATCAAAGGCATAGGTAAATGGAATTCTGAATTTATTTTCTCCTATCACCATTTGCCCCATTTTTAACTTCATCTTGGCTTCCTGTTGGGAGTTGACACCATTAATTAGTGTAGTGTAAGCATTTGGTTCAATAGCCTTACTTGGAATTGATCGGGTGTCAATACAGCAAGAGGTTGCCCCGGTGTCCAGTATTGCATTAACACTGAAAGGCTGTACGTTTGGTATTTCCAGGCTTACTCTAATATTGTAGAGACGATTAAGTGTATTCCTTTGAGATACCTGGCCATCTGTAATTTTTGAAACCACTTGTTCTTCTAGATAAGATACCTGCTCCTTTCCTTTATGAAACTCTTCTAGAGAAAGTTGCTGCAGATCTTCCATCAATTCTTCTGATAGTTTTTCCTCTGATTTCTGATTTCTTTTGATGACTCTAGATAGCTCCTCCTTCAACTTTTGGTTTTCTGCTATCAAATACCGAGTATAATTAATCAACTCTGAAATCAGATTTCTATCATCATACTGTACCGTTGGTGGTGGTAACGCCTTCAGCGATAGCTTTAAATAGCTTCCTGCACATAGAGTACATGTGGTCAGTTTACAGTTTGGACAATGACCCCTTGATCTCTGGTTTGTAATTCTTTTGCAGAAAATGCACTTGATGAACTGAGAATTTATCTCCTGATTCAACTGCCATTCATGCTCACATAAATATTGTTCTTCTGGTATATCCACCTGAACCTGCCATCCTTGGGTTTCCCCTATTAGTACAAATAAGGTTTCAGGTAAAGAACTTGTTACCAGACTGCAATAGTGCTCCGTATCATGTTCGCCTTCCGAGATGCTACAGATTGCATCACTATCTGTCTCCTCAGGGTCTATTGATACGATATCAAATTCTTCTGGTAGGTCGAGCTCACTTAGCATCGCTACTCGCTCCTTGTTCCCTACTTTGTTCCTGCATTCTCGTGCAAAGTGTTCTTCTTCACCACAAATAAAACATTTGCATTTGCGTACCTTTGCTCGATCATTCTGATATTTCTTCTTTATCACCCTTACATGAGATTTGTGGGGTTTCCTTTGTATGTCTTTGCCTTTCTTAGACCATACCTCCTTGTGGGCTTTTGATAATGATACGGTAGAGGGATGCGAGAGCAGAATTGAAGGTCCTTCAGGCTTCTTTGAAGGGATGCTTGTTTGCACATTTCCATTAATTCTTGATTGGCATGATGTATTCTGGGTAATACACCAATCGTATTCCCTTGATGCTTTTCTTGGAATTTCTTTTCAAGGTAGCTCCCAATGAGAGGTGGCATTTTTCTGTAGAACTTACTTGAAAGCTCCTCATTTACGAACATTCGTCCTGTCTTGGCTGCTACACTTTGTATTCATTCATATATGAAATTAAATCTTTTGTATCATGACATACCAGTCTTTCAAGATCCAGGTAGGCCTGATTCTGTTCTATGGTTGAGCCTGAAGCTGGATCTTCTAATGTAATTATTCTTCGGATTTGCGTTAGTACATTCTGGGTCTTATCTGCCATTCCGACCAATTTATCATACTGCTCTGGGAACATCATCCTCCATTGAATAAAGGTCTTCTTTTCTGTTTCTCCTAAGAGATTTTCAATGTACTGCACCTTGGTTCTATTGTCACTCCAGATTTTTGAATCCACCACATTAGTAGTAATTGACTCCCATCTGGAAATAACATCATGATATAAACCAATATTATCAGGAAGAACTAGCATAGTACCTGTTTGTTGCTGTGCCGAAGGTAACGTCCACATTTCATTGGAATACATTTTCTGGATATTCCCAATCTTTGCGCCATAATATCCTGGGTCATTATAAACATTAGGTTCCTCCTTCTTAATAGTTGCAGGTGCATATTGAGGAGGTCCCATGGTGGAATCCGGGGGTGGATTATAGGCGGATATAGCCGATGTTGATGCTAATATGCTTTCATTAGGTCTTTGTTCTGGATAATCCAATTCTGCCTGTTCCTCAATTGTGGCTACGTATTCTTCTTGCATATCTTCTGCATTAGCATCAAGACTAGTGGTAACAGAGTAAAATTCAGTATGAGAAGAAGAAGACTCATCTGATTCATCATCATCCCATGAGGGATTTTCTGGTCTGTAAGTGTAGTAATAATCTGGCCTCTGGGGAATTGCATATGACACATAATAGTCATATTTTCCACTAGGCTCACCCAACGTGTCCCATCTGGGATTGTCAGAAGCTGCATATTGGAAATAATTGTTGGGAAAGGAAGAAGGAGAAGAGCCATGAGTCTATGATAAACAATGTTAAACCAGGGAGAAAAAGATTACTAAAGTTTGAGTAGAGGAATTCAACCTTCATTAAAAAAAACTAAATATATCATTTACTATTAATTTTATAACAGTTAAAAAAAAATGTCACAAATAAGACTCCACCAACCTCTGCGATAAAAACATATAAAGTTGTCACTAATTGTGACAAAAATCTATTTGTCCTAAATTTAATGACAATTTCATTTTCATTATAGATTTGTAACGAAAGAAATTCGTCATAAATTTGTAATAGATATTGTAGTAATAATAATTTTGTAAGGAAAAATTTTTCATCTTAAAATTTATCGCAAAATGCATTTTTCACATAATCTCCCCATTTCTACTAATAACATATTTACAAAGAAAACTATATACAACATAATTTCAAATCAAATAATACACATAACAACTAGTAACAACAACCAAGTGTAGGATCATATAGAGTAATAGAGGGGAAGGTGAATATCACGTTTGAAAAAATTAATTCGAATTTTAATCGAGTTTACGCAGCACAAAAGTAAACGTAAGAAAAATAATCGCTAACACTTTTGTTTTAATTTAGTTCTGAGTATGTAACGACTTCTAATCTAAGGCCCATGGTCCTTGACAATTTACTTTGGACAATTCTATATGTCATAAATGATTTTACAAGTATGCAATTTTAAGTACAGAAAAAGACAGAGAAATATACCGACAACTTCAAGTAAAAAAGAAGAAGTGGTGCATCGTTGTTAGAGCAGTGTTTCGTTGTCTCTGGATCGCTTTTGGAGTAACACACGTGAGCATAAGAGCTGTAGAAAGTTAATTTTGAAGTCTCTGGCCGAATCCCCAAATAAAGGGGCATACGTGAGCCTGAGTGCCTATAGGGGCGCCTGACAGCCTCTAGGGTGCCTGTGTTGTGGCGACTCCAACTAGCATACGCCAACTTAGCCTCGCCTAGGCTGAGTCACAGGCACACGGGTGCCCAAGACCTCTTGGGCACTTGTGTTCTCGGGCGCCTGAGTCCTCTTGGGTGCCTGAGTTGTTGTCGGTCTCCAAACGCCTTAGTTGCAATACATGGTTAGTTCAAACAATAATAACATGTAAAGTAAATGCATAAAAGACAGCCAGTGCTATCCGATCCTGACTTCAGGTTTCAACTGAAACCCTAGGTTCGACCGACGCCTACTATTTTCTCTTTTGGAGAATGCATCCTCACCTACTTCACTCTGAAGAAGTTACCTATTGCCAACAGGCACCTCCAGTTAGATTTTTGCTCGGCTTCCAAAGACTCCAGATCTTGAGACATCTGTACCTCGACCCATCACTATTCTGTCCATTGTTCTCGCTCGACTATGATTCCTGCCCAATTATTAGGATCAAGACTTCGGTGCCCAACCCCTGGTTAGGTCTTCGTGCCCAGTCTTCCGAACCAGGCCTTTGTGGCTAGCCCTTGGCCAGGTCTTTGGTGCCAACCCTTGGTCAGGTCTTCGTGCTCAGCTTCACTCACCAAATGTTTGGTGCCCAATCCTCGACCAGGACTTCGTGCTCAACCCTACAGATCAAGACTTGGTGTCTAGTTACACTAGGACTTTCCTGCACACTCAGTGTAACTGATTAAAATCACAAGCATACTTAACTTTGAATCCTTTGCCATTATCAAAACAAGATTCGATCTAGTGCTTTCGACACAAATAATCTCCCTCTTTTTGATTTATGGTAACCTAGTTCAAAAGTTAAGTTAAAACAGCAATTTAAGCAAGTTTCAAAGTAGCCAAAAAAAAAATATAAAAAGAATACGGTACAATATTTTTCAAGGTAAGAGAATTTTTTTGTAACACAGATCCAAGTTCAGTTTCAAGGTGAAAAATCAATTTTGAAAGTATCGTTCAGTTATTTTTCAAAGTTAAGCAAACTTGTAATTTAGGTTGAGCTCAATTTCAAAGTATTTAAGAAAACTTACAAAGCTCCCCCTTGATAAGTTAAGTTTTGAAAATGTATGAAGCTCCCCTTTGATATGCTACTCTCCCCCTGAAACTTTTGAAAGATGTGTATTTGCGATAAGTTTTTGAAAGACTTTTTAAAGTTGTTTTTGAAAATAGACAAGTACACGAAAATTTGAAAAAAACTTTAAAGGCAGACTTCGAAAATATTTGAATTTTAAAAAATCTACTTTAATCTACTTAAAATTTTTTTACTACTTTAAAAAACTCTTTTTCTTTTAACTTTTTCTTTCTCTACTTTAATCTACTTTAAAAAACTCTTTTGCTACTTTGAAAAACTCTTTTTCTTTTAACTTTTCCTTTCTCTCCTCCTTTAATATATATCAACAAATATTTGATTAAGGAAAATTTTTTTAGAAAGTTGAAGAAAAAAATAAATTAACAAGATTTTTTCTTTAGGTATCAGAGCCCGTAATAAGTTTTGAAAAAAATTTGAGTAAAAAAAAAATAAATCATGCTAAGTTTTGGAAAAAAATATTTTAAGTAAAGCAAATAAATTATGCTAAGTAAATTTTGAAAAAATATTTTAAGTAAAGCAAATATACCATGCTAAGGACAATCATGTTAAGTAACAGAAATAAACTAAGCAAAAAGAGTCAAATTTTAGAACCAATTTGATTCACCCATTTGAGTCCAAGCATGATTTGAGTCCAATCAAAAGTAAACAAGCAAATATTTTTTATGAATGATTTGAATAATAAGAAAAATAAAAAATAAAAATTCTCGGGCCCCTGTCTAACCAGTTTGTTACTTACCAATTGTTATAAAATAGTAGCTTTCACTTGAGTTAGTCAAGTTAAGTAGTTTGATTAGGTTAGATTTGCTAAGCTTTTACTTAATTAGATTGATGTTTCATGTGTATTTATTGTCTCAATTTCCGTTGATGCATTGACTTAAAGCATCTTGAGTTAAGGTGTTATGCCCTCAGAGAGGAGCCGCTAGTCCAATATACAATCGAACAACATTTTCCCTGTACGGTGGATAATATAAAACATTTATACATACACACACGCAAGATATAACCTCTAGTCTAAAATAAAAATATATTGGCCAATCTCAGCCGGAACATATAACAAAAAATGTATCCATAGCAATAAAATCCCATAAGACTTACCTGATCTACCATCCATGTAGACACGCAACAAAACACATCGCATATTGTCTAACAAAGGACTCAAAAGTATAATCTACACATCAATATAACGCAAATACAAGTTTAAGACGTAAAAACAAATACAGTCTGAAATATACTATACTAGAAAACATAAACAAGGCGAAAAACTCAAAACCGGAGTCATCGAGACCTAGGACTGACAATTGGGCTCTCCTGGCAGACTGAAAATAAAAATAGGGTAATAAGTGGTGAGTCTAAGCGGACTCTGCGGGTATAGAGATAGACATGCATCGCAATATAAGTAGTTATACAAGCTATAAGAAAAATAATAGGATACAGTCTCAAGAGAATATCAAAATATGCAAAATTGAAGTACTGAATGAATGTATATACCAAAATCCATCTATTCTGCGGGGTGGTACAATCAATCCCTAAATAACATCAAGTACAAACATAATCCAATGTGTAACATGTCCCTTGTATGTGCATATCAAATATATGCAGCAAATAAATGCAACAAACATAAACAAATGCACAATGTATCATATACACATGATGCAATTACATGGTCACCCCTGATGCCAATAAAGCCACCATCACAGGTCATAAGTGAACGACCGAGTGGGTAGGACTGTGACACTGTATGCACTCTACCATCACTGCTCATGAGTGACCAAGTGAACAGGATGCTGGCAGAGGACCACCCTCCTACCCTAAGTCATATGGGGGAGCATCGCTCTCATCTTCTCGGAGCATTGGAAGGAGGAGGGATCCCTGCCTGCTACCATGATTTGGAACCACAACCCATAATCATCCGAGCGGAGCACTACAGAGCAACTACACACACCCGCTAGTATCCACTAACCCGTGAGTGGCCATGTGTGTAGATCTAGAATGAAACTGACGATGGGATCATACCATAAGGGATGTCGATGATTGTTAGCATGCAATAGTGCAGGGATGGTGCATGACTCTAACACATGCAACACCGACCAGGTTATCATACATAACTCAACATAACATGCACAGATCGACCACATGTATCATAACCTAACTATCATACATCTAGGTACACATGCAAGTATACTAGAAATCAAACAATGCAGATATAAAGTGACATGCTACTATATCTACATACACATGCACACGTAAATACCATACAAAATCAGATGTCAAATATCGAGACTATATAGATAGAAAATTGATCATCTCAAATATCAAGCAGGATAGCAATGGTAGCAGATATAAGGTAATAATTCTACTGCAAATCATAAAATAAGTCATACATAAAGATAAAGTGGAACTAAAGAAGACAAACAAGAAGTACCTAAGTCAAACCTGGGTTTTGATATTGACAAAGGGTTCAGAAGTTAAGATGTTGTTGTGTTCTAACTTGTTCACTGAGTGTGCAGGAAGAAGTCCTAGGTACGCTAGGCAAGAAGTCCTGGCAAAGGGCTGGGCAAAGAAGTCCTCGTCAAGGACTGGGCAAGAAGACCTGACCGGAAGTCGGGCAAAGAAGTCCTGGTCGAGGACTGGGCACGAAGTCCTGACAAGGGGCTGGGCACCGAAGACCTATCCGGAAGTTGGGCACGAAGACCTGGTCAGGTGGATTGGGCAAAAGTCCAACCGGAGGAGCCGGTTGGCAAAAGGTAAACTCTCCTGAGAGGAGTAGGTGAGGACGCGTTCCTCGTCGAGGGAACAGTAGGCGTCGGTTCGACCTAGGGTTCCATTTGGGAGACCCGAAGTCAGAACCAAGACAGCTACGACTGTAAATAATGACTAACACTCTTGCTTAGTTTGTTTTGGAACTAACCTTGTTGGCAGGGACCGAAGGATTGTGTTTCTGCAACTCAGAACGCCCCAAAGGAAGGGGGTAGGTCATTGGGCTTAGCGCCCGGGAGGTCCCGGGCGCCCAAGGTAAAAGGCCAAAGCAGCAAGAAGCAAGACTGCTTCGAAACCACACTGGGCTAGGTGCCCAGGAGGTCCCGGACGCCCAAGGTCAAAGCCAAAGCGGCCATCGAAGCAAATTTGCCACGAAGCCATTGGACCAGGTCAACCTAGGCGCCCGAGAGGTCCCGGGCGCCCCAGTCAGACCAGGGGCCAAATCGAAGGGGATAAGCGCTGACCGAGCTACGGATTGAGGTTCTCACAGGTGAAGGCACGTGTCAGGCGCCCCCAACGGATCAGGCGCCCCCAGGAGCACTATAAAAGGGGCTCGACCCCAAGGCTTCAAGATCACCTGTTCTCAACGTTCCAAAGCTTTTCGTTCAAGCGCTATGCCCCGGCAAACTCCGACTTCGAGATCCCAGCGCCGACGATGACCCTCTGCTCCGAAATACAATCCACCTCGGGCGTCGGTAACAAAAAGTGTAGCAATTTCAATTTCCTGATATAATCTTGTACTTAACTTGTAAATCTTTATTGCGATTATAGTATTGCCCAAAGTAAATGGTCAATGACCGTAGACCTTGGAGTAGGAGCCGACCACGACTCCGAACCAAGTGAAAAATTGACTTGTGTTCTTGCGTATTCTATTTTCTTTCCGCTGCGTATTTGCTCTTTCTTAATCTGAAAAAGTTTTTAACGATATTCACCCTCCTCTATCGTTTTCTTCGATCCAACAAGTGGTATCAGAGCGGGTGACTCAAATTTGGTGCAACCACCAATTTGAGAGTTTTTCAGATTTTATGAAAAATTTTAATTTTTTAAAAAAATTTCTCGTTAATCGAGGTTGTTGCAACACCACTCGATTGCTTTTTCTCGATTAATTTTTTTTATTCCTGCACTACTAATCCAAGACCAAGTCTTGGGACAAAATTTCTTTGTTTTTGTTATTTCAGAAATTATAATGGCCATGCAAGAGGGTTTCAGCACAGCCAGACCACCACTCTTCAGTGGAGAAGACTTCTCCTACTGGAAGAGTCAGATGGAAGTCCACCTGAAAACTCAGGTGGATATGTGGATTATTATCCAATCTGGCCTTGAAATCCCCAAGAATGCTGAAGGAGTGACACAACACTACACAGAATGGGACGCCTCACTGAAGAAAAAGATCAAGGCTGATGTAAAGGCAACCCAGACACTGCAATGCAGATTAACCAAAGAAGAACTTAATTGGGTGGGTCCCTTCAACAGTGCTAAAGAACTCTGGAGTAAGCTGATTAAATTGCACGAAGGTACCTCCGACACCAAAATCAGCAAAAGGGACCTACTGCTATTGTACATAATCAAAATGAACGAAGGTGAATTAGCAGCCCAGCTCCACGCCAGAATCCAAGAGTTGATGAACGACCTGCACACAATCGGTCACAAGGTAGAAAATCGTGACCTTATCAGGTATACATTAAATGCTTTCCCAAGAAATACTCTGTGGGCATCTATGGTAGATGCTTACAAGGTTTCTAGGGATCTTTCTAAAATAAAATTAGATGAATTATTTTTAGAATTGGAATTACACGAGTAGACTAATTATACTTTAGCCGAGAAAGGTATCACTTTTCTTGCAGGTAAACCCCAAGGAAAGATAGCCAAGAAAAAGCCTCAACCTGCACCTGAGTCTGACTCAGACTCAGACTCAGAAGACAGTGAAGGGGATCGACCTAAGCTGGTTCGGCTAGCCCGGGACTACTACAAGGAGCTAAAACATCATACCAATAGAAGGAAAGCCAGCCGAAGAAAGGAAGATCCAGTAGAACCCTCAACGTCAAAGACCAAATCAACTGTGACCTGCTTCAAATGCAACAAGAAGGGACACTACAAATCGGAGTGCCCTAATCTAAAAGAAGCCAAGAAGACTCGAAGGAAGAAGGCTCTTCAAGCCACGTGGGATGAATCTTCCTCCAAAGAAGAAGAAGAGGCCCCACAATCGAACCTTCTCGCCTTGACCGCTTCGGAAGACATGACACCGAATCGGAATCGGAGCCGGACGACGGAAGACTAACAATTTCGGAAAACGACCAAATTACTGTAAGTGGTTATTCTGAAATTGAATTATCAAAGTTAATTGCTTACCTATCTCGTAACTTGGCAAAAGCCAAAACCCGAGTCGAGTCCCTCCGACAGGAAGTAAAACTCCTGAAAGAGGAAGCTGACTCTAGATCCTTGACCGAGAAGGTTCAAGAATGAACCTCTACTCAAGTTGAAAAGCTTGGGAAGGAGAACTCCTCCTTGAAAACTCAAGTCAAGGACCTTAGAGCAGCCTTAGAACGATTCACTTCGGGTTCCAAGGGTCTTGACATGATCCTTGGAAAATAGAAGTCCGTTCTAAATTGATCCGGGTTAGGGTATCGAACCAAGTCGATATAGCGGTCATACTATGCTGTATTGAACCAATCAAGACCCAAAGTTCAAGCATGGGTACCAAAACTTTGCTTGAACAACCAAGCTGGACCAAACCAGTATTGGATCCCCAAGGACAAGATTCACATCTTTCCCAATCATTACCATGGCTTTAGTCCAGGGGGAGCCAATTTAAAAACAATTTTTATAATTAGATAAATATTTTTTTTAGTTTAGAATTGCATGCTTGATTGTTTATTTATTTCTGCAAATTACCATGCTTAGACCTAGGACTGGTTAGACTAAGGACTGAAACGATTAACTGAAATTTGAATAACATAGTATTGGGTGGAGATAAGATGATAGTACGTTAGGGAAGCCATTTTGGCGGAACTAGCCAAAGCTACCGATCCAAACCCCAACTAGTAACTTGAAGATGGATTTTCAATAAAAGGCATTGTCAAGGAAAGGGTTGATGATCCAATAAGGCTACGGCCAAAGAAGGCCTAGTGCCTCGCCAAGACCTGGAAGCCGATTATTGAAAACCAAATTCACTTTACTATTGTCAGATTTGAATCTAACACAAATTTCAATTAATCTTAGATTCAACCACTTTTTGAAAACAAAATTAAAATTCAATTAAACTGTCTTCAAAATTAATTCAACTTTTCAAAATTAATCATTTTTTCTGTTAAAACCTGTCTCACAAAACCCATAAGGTTAACGTGATTGATAACTATAGATCGGGTGAGATAGACTAGGTTGTGAAAATCAATTTAAACTATCCTTAATTCTAATTGGATCCAAATTAATAAATTCTTTATGTGTAGGAACATAAAGATTTGAACCAATGGATGTTGGATAGCGGATGCTCCAGACACATGACTGGAGACAAATTGAAATTCACAAAACTCAAGTTCAAGAACCTAGGCTCAGTAGCATTTGGCAACAATGCTACACTCAAAGTCATTGGGTCAGGTAACATTGAACTCAAATCCGATTTTGTAATTAAAAAGGTACTCTTGGTTGAGAACTTTAAATTTAATTTGCTTAGTATAATCCAATTATGTGATACTGGATATGTAGTTACCTTTACCAACTCTAACTGCCTGATTAGAAATTTGCAAGACTCAGAAGTCATACTTAAAGGCACTAGGAAAAATAATGTGTTGGATCGAGAAAACTGATAGAGGGGGGGGGGTGAATATCGAAGATCGTTTTTCGGAAAACTTAGAGCAAGTACGCAGCGGAAATTAAAAATCACAACACAGAGACACAGTCGATTTTACTTGGTTCGGAGCCTGTGTCGACTCCTACTCCAAGGCCCACGGTCATTGACCGTTTACTTTGGGCAATTCTATATACGGCGCAAATAGTTTACAAAATTTGATTACAAAATAAGTGCAGTAAATAAAAAAACACGCTCTTCTTTACCGACGTCCGGAGTAGATCAACTTTTTCGGAGCAGCGGGACGTCGTCGGCTCGAGTTGGAAGGTTTCCGGAGCAAGGTGCGAGAGCAGAAGAGCTTTGAGACGTTGAGTGAATTGATTCTTGAAGCCTGGGGTCGAGGGCCCTTTATATAGGGCCTGGGGGCGCCCGGGACTTCGGGGGCGCCCCCCACGTGGCGTTTGATCCGGTTGGATCTCGGTCACCGTCTGATCCCTTCCTTCTTGGGATAGATGTTGACCGGGGCGCCCGGAGCGCCCGGGGCGCCCAGATTGACCGGGTCAAACACTTATCCTTTAGGCTTCGCTGGGGCTGCTTCGATGCTTTGTTATTGGGGGCGCCCAGGACGTTGGGGGCGCCCGGGAGCACGAGGGCGCCCGCAGGATGCACTGTCGAAGCTTGCTTCTGATTTGTGTGTTTTGTGTTCACCTTGGGGGCGCCCGGGACACTCCGGGCGCCCTAGTCAGCTATTGCCTCACTCCTTTGAGGCTCTCTGAGCTGCAAACTCTCATTCCTTCGGTCCTGCATCCAGGGTTAGTCCAAAACACAACAAGACATTAAAAGGTTGGTTTATACAGCCTTAGCTATCTTAGTTCTGACTTTGGTCTCCAAAATGGAGCCCTAGGTCGAACCGACGCCTACTGTTCCCTCGACGGGGAATGCGTCCTCACCTACTCCTCTCGGGAGAATTTAGCTGATGCCAACCGTTCCTCTGGTTGGACTTTTGCCTGACGGTCCTTTGTCAGGTCTTGGATGCCGAGCTGCCCTTCGCCCGGTGCCTAGCATTCCTTCGCTAGTGCTTCAGTCCCAGGCTGTCCTTCTCCTGGCGCCTAGCAGTCCTTCACTAGGGCTTTTGACTCTGGCATTCCTTCGCCAGTGCCTAGCAGTCCTTCGCTAGGGCTTTTTACCCTGGCATTCCTTCGCCAGTGCCTAGCAGTCCTTCGCTAGGACTTTTCCTGCACATTAGAGTAACTTGTTAGAAAATAAGTAAGACTTAACTTTTGACCTCTGTTGCCATTATCAAAACACAGGTTTGACTTGGGTGCATTCTGCACCAACAATCTCCCCCTTTTTGATTTATGGCAACCCTAGTTCAAAAAGTTAAGTTTAAGCAAGCATGAAAAGGTTAAATTTTGTTCCCTCCCCCAGGAAGGAATCTCCCCCTAGATTTTTTAAAAATTCGTGGGGTTAAAAAAAAACTTTACTTGTACTTTGAAAACTTAAGTTTTAGGTACTTAGCAATCTTTTAATAACTTAAGTTAAAAGTACATAGGAGAGTTTTTGAAGCATGATTTTAGAGTACTTAAAAAGTTTGAAGCCTTAAGTTTTAAGGTACTCAAAAGTTTTGAAAGTGTTAGCTTAAGTACTTAGTAGGATTTAAAAAGCTTAAGTACTTAGTAAGATTTGAAAAGCTTAAGTACTTAGTAAGATTTGAAAAGCTTAAGTACTTAGTAAGATTTGAAACACTTTAGTACATTTGGAAAACTTAAGTACTTAATAAATTTGAAAAACCTAAGTACTTAGTAACATTGTACTTATACAGTTTTGAAAAACTTAAGCTTAAAGTACTTATAGAAATTTTTTTGACAAGCTTAAGTAAGACAATTTTGAAAGGCTTGAGTACTTAGCAAAATTTTGAAAGCTTAAGTAAAAATTTTGAAAGCTTTAAGAACTTAAGTACTTTAGTCAATTTTGAAAAGCTTAAGTATTTTTGAAAATTTTTGAATAAAAGACAAGAAAATTTTTGAACTTTTTGAATAAAGGATAGAGTTAAAAAGAATTAATTTTACTCTCTCCTTTCCTATCTCTCCCCCTTTGCCATATATCAAAACAGATAAATACAGCAGAAATAAGATTGCATAAAGGAAATAAGTAAGATTTTGCTGTACTGAACCAATTCATAATAGGATTTAAACCAAATCAGTCAATTTTCTCTGTAGGGACCTGTCTAACCCAATTAGCTACTTACTAACTGTTATAAACAGTAGTTTTTACTAGGGTTAGTCAAGTTAAGTGTTTCTGTTCAAGTTAGATTTTCTAGACTTGACACTTAACTTGATTGCTGTGTAAGTTGTATTTAGTGCCCCAATTACTGCAGATGCACTGACTTAAAGCATCTTGAATTAAGGCAAAGACCTAAGCATCTCAATCCTTTCTAGGTTATCAATCAAAAGTACCCTAAGGTGCTCGTGAGATGCTGACTTCTAAGTCTATAGGTGCATGCAGTTCTAGGGTTAGGGCCTAGGCTATGTCCATTTTCGAAAAAGCGCTAGTTTTGAAAGGGGGTAGTTTAAAAAAAATAAAACTAAGTCGAAAATGAAAACTGATTTTGAAATTAAGTAAAACATTTTTCAAATTCTATTTTTAGAAACAAATTTTTAAATCAAGTAGAGTAGTACGAGAATACAAAAATAGATTTAATCTATTCTACAAGCACAATCCTAACTGCCTAGATAGTCAAATGAAATAAGTACTTAATTCCACAAGTCAACAGAGAAAAACATAACAGTCATACAGGTCAAACATAAGTCAACCCTACTAGGTAGGGGCAGTCAGATAGCTAATAGTACAATGCTAATCAGATTTAAGACGAGGGACCGGGATGCCATGAATCGAATCGTGCCATCATCTCAATGTATCGTGCATCAGCGACTTCTCGATCGGCTCTACGAGCTTCCATCTGCTCGATGTGATAGGCCTCGACCTCCTCTCGGAGACTCTGTAACTGTGTCTCCATATGGGTCACTCTCTCATAGAGTGTCGGTGGAGCGGGCTCGTCTATGTGGGCTCGGGCTGCTGCCGCTACATCTCCAACGTCAACCTCTATCTCCTCGTCTGAATCGATCGGTACCCCGGCCTACTGTCGTCTCCAACTCAGAACCCCGGTGGCCGATACCTCTAGACCCGCTAACGAGAAGTTCCTAAATCCTATTTCGTCAAAGTCGGTCATAGCGGTTATTTCACCTACGGCAATGTCACGACCGTGGTGATGAAGGAGAGAGGTGACGATGTGGCAGTATGGGGTACGCACTCGTCCCTGGGTCGTAACACTGGACGCATGCAGAATAGTATGAAATATATGTAGTCCAATGTCAATGTCAAGGTGATGGACTAGGGCATACAGAAGGAAGGCATGAAAGGGTCGTATGGTCCCGAGATCTCTAGTGGAGAGTGGTAAGATACAGCGGACCAGGACTCTGTACAGGACATAGTCCTGTGCCTGAAGGTCAATGGCTTGGAATCGTCTGTTTGTGGGGAGTCTCGCTTCCCTATAGAAATAGGAGTGTATAGTGTCTAGGGTAATGTGAGAATAGGGAGGATCAAACGGAGGATTCCTAGGTGGATAGCAGCAAAATGTGGACTGGGTGGGTCGTAGTCCAAGGAATCGGTTAAGCAAATAAGGGGTGATAGACAGAGGTATCCCTTGGATAGTAGTGTTAAACATGAGATTATCTTGTCGAACTATGTTATTGTAGAATTCTGCACATAAGGTTTCATTGATGGTATGAGTGCAGAAGACAAGATTATCTAATTGATAGAAGTTTATTATATTCATGGCTAAGGGGCATGATTGAGTAAAGAAATGTCGATTAAGATAGCTTGTCTTAATGGGTTTGTAAATGGTTTGGGCAAACTTATTACATAATTCTAGAGTGGGGAACCTAGGGTCGGGACTTGGTTCGGCACCAGGGTTTGCTTGGTTTGTTCGGCGTCTTCTAAGAGAAGAAAGTATGCATTCAAGGAAAGTTTGAAGGAATTAAAAAAATTAACTTAATAGCAAAAAAAATTATACCGGGCAGCTCGGGGAGGCATGGTTGAGAATGAGGAAGCACACTTGATCTCCTTGGAGGGAAGAAAGTGAAGAAGGAAGTTGATTTTTGGGTGTGGGAAAGGGAGAGGGTTCGGATGCCTTTATATAGGCATTTCCATGGGGGTGCTCGGGAGCTTCCGGGTGCCCGGGACAGGCCATACTGCCAAAGGCAGTAACTTTGACTGCTTGGGGGCGCCCGGGACGGCCCGGGCGCCCTCGACAGGCTGCTTTTGCAGCTTTTGCTGCATTGATTGTGATGGGGGCGCCCGCGTGGGCCCGGGCGCCCGCGTCAAGGGTTAGAGGCAGCTTTTGCCTCGAGAGAGGGAAAAGCCATGGTGGGGGCGCCCGCGTGGTTCCGGGCGCCCGGGTTTGTATAGAAAGGGACAAGCTTTATGTCTTGTCATCGTTTGACCATGGTTTAATTGGTTTGACCATGGTTTGAATTGCTTTGACTGTGGTTTGACAAAGTTGACCGTGGCTTGACCATGTTGACCAAGGTTTGACCGTGTTGACCAAGGTTTGATCGAGTTCTGAACTACAGGATTAACTCAGAATTAAAGAATTTACAATTGAGTCTTAATCCTACTGTCTCACCCAAATCTAGGGTTTTTAATCACGTTAGCCTTATAGGTTTCGTGAGACAGGTTTTGATAGTTAAGATTATTTTGAAAAGCATGGTTTATTTTGAAAACTTAATTAATTTTGAAAAGATATTTAAATCTACAAATAACTGAAGTTTTGTGTTAGATTCGAATTTGACAAAAAATAATTTGAATTTGAATTTCAAAAATTGGCTTCCAGGTCTTGGCGAGGCATTAGGCCTTCTTTGGCCGTAGCCTTATGGGATCATCCACCCTTTCCTTGACAAAGCCTTTTAATGAAATTTCATTTTCAAAATTATTCTTTGAAAAATTTCTGGTCTAACTAGTTTGGGTCTTGGATCGGTAGCTTCGGCTAGTTCCGCCAAATTGGCTTCCCTAACGTACTATCATCTCACCTCCACCCAATACTATGTTGTCAAGTTTCAGTTAAGTGTGTTTGGTCCTTATACTAACCATTCCTAAGCCTAAGCATGGTAAATTGCAGAAATTTAAATAAACAATCAATCAAGCAATTGTAATCAAGAATAAAAATTTTTATCTAACAATGAATATAGTTTTCAGTTTGGGTCCCCCTGGACTAAAGCCACGGTGATGGTTAGGCAAGATGTGAATCTTGTCCTTGGGGATCCAATACTGATTTGATCCAGTTGGTTTGTTCAGGTATAGTTTAGGTACCCATGCCTGAATTTTACCTCTGGACTGATTCAGTACAGCAAAGTAAGATCTTTGCCGGGATTTGGTTCTATAGCCAAGTCCGGATCGATTTAGAACTGATTTCTATTTTCCAAGAATCATGTCAAGACCCTTGGAACCAGATGTAAATCGTTCTAAAGCTGATCTAAGATCCTTAACCTGAGTTTTCAGGGAGGAGTTCTCCTTTTCAAGTTTTTCAAATTGAGTAGGAGTTCCTTCCTGAACCTTCTCGGTTAAGGGTTTAGAGTCAGCTCCCTCTTTTAGGAGTTTTACTTCCTGTCGGAGGGATTCGACTCGGAGTTTGGCTTTTGCCAAATCTCGAGAAAGATATGAAATTAATTCACTTAATTGACATCTATTGAAACCAGTTACCTTAATTTCGCCGTCTTCTGTAAAGGTCAGCTCGCCGTCGTCCTGTTCTGATTCTGATTCAGTCTCGACTTTTTCTGAGGCGGTCAGAGCTAGTAGGTTTGATTGGGGTGCTTCTTCTTCTTCTTCTGAGGAAGATTCGTCCCAGGTTGCTTGGAGCACTTTCTTTCTTCTTGTCTTTTTGATTTCCTTTAAGTTTGGACATTCTGTCTTGTAGTGGCCCTTCTTCTTGCACTCGTAGCAGGTTACGTTGGGCTTGTTTTTGCCATTCGCGGGTTCAGCTGGTTCATCCTTTCTTCGGCTGATTTTCCGTTTGTTGGTTCGGTTCTTCAGCTCCTTGTAGTAGCTTCGGGCTAGTCGGACCAGCTTAGTTTGATCTCCTTCTTCGTCTTCTGAGTCTGAGTCTGAGTTAGACTCGGGTTCAGGTTCAGGCTTCTTCTTTGTTGTCCTTCCAGTTTTACCTGCAACGAAAGCAATACCTTTCTCGACCACATTGGTGTTAGTTTGTTCGTGCAGTTCTAGTTCGGAAAACAATTCGTCTAATTTTATTTTTGAAAGATCCCTTGAGACCTTGTATGCATCTACCATAGATGCCCACAAGGTGTTTCTAGGGAAAGCGTTTAAGGCATACCTTATTAAGTCACGGTTTTCAACCTTGTGACCTATAGTGTGAAGACCGTTCATCAACTCTTGGATTCGTGCGTGGAGCTGGGCTGCTGTTTCGTTGTCGGCCATCTTGATGGTGTAGAGTTTGTTCAGGAGCAGATCCCTCTTACTGATCCGAGTATCTGATTTTCCTTCGTGTAGCTCGATCAATTTTGCCCACAGCTCCTTGGCACTGTTGAAGGGGCCCACGCGGTTCAGCTCCTCTTTCGTCAATCCGCATTGAAGAGTCTGAGTCGCTTTAGCGTCGGCTTCGATTTTTCGTTTCAGAGCGGTGTCCCACTTTGTGTAGCTTTGAGGAAGTCCATCAGCATTTTTGGGTATCTCCAGTCCGGACTGGATGATGATCCACATGTCCACCTGAGTTTTCAGGTGGTCCTCCATTCGACTTTTCCAGTAAGAAAAGTCTTCTCCACTGAAAAGTGGAGGTCTGGCGGTACTGAATCCCTCTTGTATGGCCATTTGATCTGTAAAAGAAAACTAACAAAAAAATATCCCAAGACTTGGTCTTGGATTAGTAGTGCGGGATAAGGATAATAAAATATTAATTTTTTTTTTGAAAAAAAATCAAATGAGAAAAAAAATCCAAAAAATTTTCAAACTGGTGGTTGCACCAAGTTTGAACTTCCTCGCTCTGATACCACTTGTTGGATCGAGAAAACCGATAGAGGGGGGGGGTGAATATCGGAGATCGTTTTTCGGAAAACTTAGAGCAAGTACGCAGCGGAAATTAAAAATCACAACACAGAGACACAGTCGATTTTACTTGGTTCGGAGCCTGTGTCGACTCCTACTCCAAGGCCCACGGTCGTTGACCGTTTACTTTGGGCAATTCTATATACGGCGCAAATAGTTTACAAAATTTGATTACAAAATAAGTGCAGTAAATAAAAAAAACACGCTCTTCTTTACCGACGTCCGGAGTATATCGACTTTTTCGGAGCAGCGGGACGTCGTCGGCTCGAGTTGGAAGGTTTCCGGAGCAAGGCGCTAGAGCAGAAGAGCTTTGAGATGTTGAGTGAATTGATTCTTGAAGCCTGGGGTCGAGGGCCCTTTATATAGGGCCTGGGGGCGCCCGGGACGTCGGGGGCGCCCCCCACGTGGCGTTTGATCCGGTTGGATCTCGGTCACCGTCTAATCCCTTCCTTCTCGGGATAGATGTTGACCGGGGCGCCCGGAGCGCTCGGGGCGCCCGGATTGACCGGGTCAAACACTTATCCTTTAGGCTTCGCTGGGGCTGCTTCGATGCTTTGTTATTGGGGGTGCCCGGGAGCACGGGGGCGCCCGGGACACTCCGGGCGCCCTAGTCAGCTATTGCCTCACTCCATTGAGGCTCTCTGAGTTGCAGACTCTCATTCCTTCGGTCCTGCATCCAGGGTTAGTCCAAAACACAACAAGACATTAAAAGGTTGGTTTATACAGCCTTAGCTGTCTTGGTTCTGACTTTGGTCTCCAAAATGGAGCCCTAGGTCGAACCGACGCCTACTGTTCCCTCGACGGGGAACGCGTCCTCACCTACTCCTCTCGAGAGAATTTACCTGATGCCAACCGTTCCTCTAGTTGAACTTTTGCCTGACGGTCCTTTGTCAGGTCTTGGATGCCGAGCTGCCTTTCGCCCGGTGCCTAGCAATCCTTCGCTAGTGCTTCAGTCCCAGGCTGTCCTTCGCCTGACGCCTAGCAGTCCTTCGCTAGGGCTTTTGACTCTGTCATTCCTTCGCCAGTGCCTAGCAGTCCTTCGCTAGGACTTTTCCTGCACACTAGAGTAACTTGTTAGAAAACAAGTAAGACTTAACTTTTGACCTCTGTTGCCATTATCAAAACACAGGTTTGACTTGGGTGCATTCTGCACCAACATAATGTTTATACTATAAATCTACCCTTAGTACCTAAATGTCTCTTAACTCAGTTAGAAGAATCAAAGCTCTGGCATAGGAGATTAGGTCACACTAATCTAAGACTAATTTCAAAAATCACCCAACTTGGTTTAATTAAAGGAATACCAAAAATTAAAAACCATGAAAACATAATATGTGACTCATGTAACCAAGGTAAAAAAACCAGGTCTAATCACAAACAAATTCAATCAGACCTAACTCAAACCACACTTGAGCTCCTGCACCTTGACCTATTTGATTCACATGGAGCCAAGTCACTAAGCGGAAACCGGTACTGCTTAGTCATTATCGATGATTACTCTAGGTTTACTTGGGTAAGTTTCCTAAAAACTAAGAATGAAACCCTAAACCTATTCATTGACCTATGTAAGGTAATTGAGAATCAAAATGATACCAAAATCAAAAGACTTAGGAGTGATCACGGGGGAGAGTTTGAAAATCAAAGGTTTAAGGAATTTTGTAAGATAAACGGGTATATTCACGAATTTTCGTGTCCTAGAACCCCCCAGCAAAATGGGATAGTAGAAAGGAAGAATATAACTCTACAGGAAGCCGCTAGGACTATGCTCAATGAATTCAACCTAGCTAACCAATTTTGGGCAGAAGCAATTAGTACGGCTTGCTATATCCAAAATAGGGTCCTAATTAATAAACGACACAATAAAACTCCCTATGAACTGTATTACCATAGACTTCCAAACCTACTCTACCTAAGGGTCTTTGGGTGCAAAGTCCATATCCTAAACACTAAGTACTACCTAGGGAAATTCCAGTCTAAGTCAACCCCTGGAATATTTTTAAGATATTCAACAACAAGTAGGGCCTATAGGGTCTACAATAGACAAGCTAACAAAATTGAAGAAACAACAAATTTAATATTTGATGAGGAAACTAACTCAAAATCTGATAATCTAAATCCATCAAATATTGATCAAGAAGATAATGAACAAATTATGGAACCATCAATTGAACCACTGGTTGAAACTCTAAATGAACTAACTATTGAACCAACAATTGAACCAACCCAAGTAATTGAACAAAATACCGAACCTAACTGTCCAGCCGGACCTGAGGCTGAACCAAGCTCTAGAAGAACCAAGAAACCCAGACTCAGTCACCCCTCTGACCAAATTGTGGGTGATCCAACCTAAGGAGTCAGAACTAGGTCTTCCTATAGAAATCTTAGTCAGATCACACTAATTTCAAAAATTGAACCTAAGACTATAGAGGAAGCCCTACCTGATCCTGATTGGATTATAGCGATGCAAGAGGAATTAGCCCAGTTTGAAAGAAACCAAGTCTGGGAACTAGTAACTATACCTGAGGGCAAATCTATCATAGATACTAAGTGGGTATTTAGGAATAAACTAAATGACCAAGGGAAATAGTCAGAAACAAAACCCGCTTAGTAGCTAAAGGGTTCAGTCTAGTCGAAGGGTTAGACTATGACGAAACCTATGCCCCAGTAGCCAGACTTGAGTCTATTAGAATGTTGTTAGCCTTTGCAGCACATAAAGGATTTAAACTTTACCAAATGGATGTTAAGTCAACCTTTCTAAATGGGTTCATCAAAGAAGAAGTCTATGTAGGACAACCCCCAGGCTTTGAGGACCTAGAAAAACCCGACTATGTTTACAAACTTTATAAGGCACTTTATGGACTAAAACAAGCACCTAGGGCATGGTATGAATGCCTATCAACTTACCTTATTTCTAAGGAATTTAACCAAGGACAAATTGACTCAACTCTTTTTGTTAAAATCTTAGAAAAGGACATCTTCATTTCCCAAATCTATGTTGACGACATAATTTTCGGATCCACCAACTCAAACTTCTTAAAAGAATTTGTAAAAATAATGGAAAACGAATTCGAAATGAGCTTAGTTGGTGAGCTCAACTTCTTTTTAGGACTACAAATTAAGCAAACTAGGGATGGAAATTATGTTCATCAATCCAAATATGCTAAGGAGTTAATTAAGAAATTTAAAATGGATAGCTCTAAAAGCATAAGTACCCCTATGACCACAAATGTAAAAATTGATAGTGACCCTGAAGGTAAACCTGTAGACCTTAAACTATATCGAAGTATGATTGGAAGTCTACTTTACCTTACAGCTAGCAGACCTAATATCCTTTTCTCTGTTGGAATGTGTGCTAGATACCAAACCTGTGCTAAGGAAATGCACTTAGCAGCCCTAAAAAGAATACTTAGATACATTAAGGGCACCCTCAATGTAGGGATTTGGTATCCTAGGACCTCAACCTTTGACCTGTCAGGATACTCTGATTCTGACTATGCTGGATGCAAACTAGATAGAAAAAGTACAAGTGGAAGCTGCCAACTCTTAGGGAATAGTCTAGTCAGTTGGTGCAGTAGAAAACAACATTGCGTATCTCTATCCACAACCGAAGCTGAATATGTTGCTTTAGGAGAGTGTGTAACACAACTCTTATGGATGATGCACACTCTTAAGGACTTCCAGCTTGATTACAACCAAACCCAAGTCTACATTGATAACATAAGTTCAATTAATCTAACTAAGAATCCAATCCAACACTCTAGAACAAAACATATAGAGGTTAAACATCACTTCGTAAGAGATCATGTAGCCAGGAGTGAAATAGTCCTTAAGCATGTAGACTCAAAGTCAAACTTAGCTGATATCTTCACCAAACCATTACCTGAGTCTGAGTTCAGCTCACTAAGAAGGCAGTTAGGATTATGCTTAGTAGAATAGGACTGCTCTACTTATGTTTTCTGTTCAAAAACTATTTTATTTCTTATTTGTCATTTAAATTTATTTGAAAATCATTTTTATATTGAAATTTAAAATGATTTCCGACTTAGTTTTTTTTGAAAAACTTACCCCCATCAAAACTAGGGCTTTTTCGCAAATGAACTTAGCTTAGGCCCTAACCCTAGAACTGCATGCACCTATAAATCTAAAAGCCAGCATCTCATAAGCACCTTAAGATACTTTTGATTGATAACCTAGACTGGGTTGAGATGCTTAGGTCTATGCCTTGATTCAAGATGCTTTAAGTCAGTGCATCTGCAGTAATTGGGGCAATAAATACCAATTGAACAGTAATCAGGTTATGTGTCAAGCTTAAAAATCTAACTTAATCAGATCGCTTAACTTGACTAACCCTAGTGAAAGCTACTGTTTATAACAGTTAATAAGTAGCTAATTGGATTAGACAGGACCCGAAAGAGAAAATTTAAATTGATGTCCAGTTTATGCATAGAATTGGTTCAATACAACACTTTACTTTCCTTACTCAATTTTTTTTGCTATATTTTTTTTTGATATATGGCAAAGGGGGAGAGATTGGAAAGGAGAGAAAAGAAGGTTTTAAAATTTAAATTTTTAAAATTTTCCAAATTATTTTTTTTTTCAAAAATCTTTATCTCCTTTTTTCAAAAAGTAAAGTAATTCAAAATTGTTTTGAAAATTTTCTAAGTGTTAACTTCAAAATTGCTTTGAAAATTTTCTAAGTGTTAACTTCAAAATGTTTTGAAAATTTTCTAAGTACTTAAATTCTTTTTGAAAATCTTCTAAGTACTTAAATTCCGTTTTGAAAATTTTCTAAGTACTTAACTTCAAAATTGTTTTGGAGAATCTTCTAAGTACTTAAATTTCGTTTTGAAAATTTTTTAAGTACTTAACTTCAAAGTTGTTTTGGAAAATTTTCTAGATACTTAAATTCTTTTTGAAAATTTTCTAAGTACTTAAATTCTATTTGAAAATTTTCTAAGTACTTAAATTCTGTTTGAAAATTTTCTAAGTAACGAAAATTCTTTTTGAAAATTTTCTAAGTACTTAAAAATCCCTTTTTGAAGATTTTCTAAGTATTGAAAACCTGAAAAAAATCTTTTCACTCTATAAACAAAGACTTAGAAATGTTTTCAAAAACCCCACACATTTTTGAAAAATTCAGGGGGAGATGTCTTCCAGGGGGAGGAAATTAAATCTGTTACTTTACCTATTTGTTTAACTTAACTTTTTGAACCGGGTTGCCATAAATCAAAAAGGGGTAGATTGTTGGTGCAGGCAGCACCTAAGTCAAACCTGAGTTTTGATAATGGCAAAGGGTTCAGAAGTTAAGATGTTGTTGTGTTCTAACTTGTTCACTGAGTATACAGGAAGAAGTCCTAGGTACGTGATAAGTACCATTTTATTGATAATTTTAGTTGCCAAAATCCATGTTTGACCCATGTTTTTCTTGCTTAATTGTGAAATTACCCTAGGTTTTAGAACTTACTTTTATTTTGGACTTAATTGCAAATCTTGATATATTTGAATTATTTTGCCACTAAATTTTTGATCTATTTTTTTGTAGGCATGAAAGGATCATGGACCTAGGGCATACTGGGTCAAACTTGAGTCGGAAGTGGACCCGGATCGAGTTATCAAGCTTCGGATTAATCTGGGTCGTCCGATTCAAAAGCGGCTAGATCTGAGCCATCTGGGACCATCTGAGGCAATCCGAGCTAGGGTTAGGGCTGATTAAGTACTGAGATCAAGATCTGAGACTTTCATCCCAATCAGAGACCTTCCAACCGTTGGATCAAGCTCAGAGGGTTCTAGACTGTCCATTCAAAGATTAGGTTGATCTGGACCATCCGTTACAAATCTGGAGGATCCGAGCTACCCCGAGGTAGATCCTGACCCTTGATCAACATCATCAAAGTTTGGGTCAGATCGGATGAAGATCAGCCGTTGGATTTTCTCAAATCAATCTGAGCTGTTCGTTGTCAAGTACTTAATCAAAATTTCCTCAGCTTTCTTCCTTGTCACGTCTTCGCCGCAACACTACTGCGTTCTTCGTTCTTCTTCATTTTGCTTGCAATTTTCTTAGTTCGAAGTCGTGACCACCTCAACTTCAACCTTGGATCAAGATTTGGATCATCGGAGGAAGCTTCTTTGGAGAATTCAGCTCAATTTGGCACCGGACATAGTTGTTTGAAGGTTTCGAAAGCTTTGTAGTCCAATCACTCGAATCTCATCCGCGAGCCATTTCCGATCATCTGAGCCGTCTGTAGGGGTTCTTAGGTGAGCTCAGAGCGTCCTCAAATCATCATCGCAATTCCATCCATTGAGATCGAGGAGATTGGATTGGATTTTCCCAGCTGATGCAGAGTGAGCAGAAATCGATCGATTGAAGCTGTTTCCAGTGATTCGCGGAGCTGAAGGGGTTCTTGGCTTGCCCTTGCGTGACGAACAAGGAGGTTTTGAGCTAAGGGAGGATTGAGGATTCGTTCCGTAGCTAATTTTTGTTGTTTTAGCTGTAATTTCCATTTCGGCACTTGGTTTTGTCATTGTCTTTGCATCAGAATATTTAGCTTCGTTTCTTAATTGTTTCAGCTTAATTTAGGTTCTAGTTCTACAAGTAAATTAGCTAGGTATCTTGTTCAGTGATCACTTGAATTTAATTTCAGTTTATTTTATGTTTATTGCTTGCATATCAACTCAATAGCTGCGTGCCAACTTTAATTTCTGCATATCAATAGTTTCAGCCCTATTTCTGATAGTTTCTTAGATTTTGTCAAGTAATCATTAGCCTTTTTAAGCTTTTCTGAACTTAGATTAGTGACTCGAATTTAATTCGCATTTGTTAGTTCAGCATTTGATCCATTGCTGCAAATTCTGCACCTTTCATTTCTGCACCTTTCATTTCCTGCACATGCTGTGTTTCAGATTCAACTTGCGTATCAAGGGCATTTCTGCATGTTTAGTGTGTAGTTTCTAATTTCAAGTGTCAAGTATACATTAGTGCTTTTCAATTCTACTTGAACTTTAGATAAGTGCCCCTGAATTTGGATGGTTCTGTTTGTGTTTCATGCCATTTGATCGACTCTGAATTTCTGCACCTCTCAACTTATTATTTCTGCTAGTTAACTCCATTTCTATAATTCCCAGTTATCATTTCTGAAGTTGTATCAGTTGAGCTTCGCATTGGAGTTTTATTACATCTGAAATCAATCGTCTTGTTTGGTTTTTACATCCCAATTGCTACTGCATTTCATTTCTGCATAGAGGTTTATTTTCCTGCATATCACTTCTACAAATTGAAGCGTTTCTGCACATCAGTTTGGAGTTTCAAATTCTGCTTCACATTCATTTGGTTTCGAATCCATTTGTTTCTGAATTCTGCAATTCATTTGTTGTTTCAAATTCATTTGTTTGCATCAGTTTGAAAATCTGCAGTTAGTAGCATTTTGGCAAGTTGTATCAAGTAAATTCCTGCTTTAGTTTTAATCGAATTTCAGCACTGATTTATTCCTTTACTTAGCATTCGTTTTGCATTCAAAATCAGATCTGTTTTCCAAAAATTGGCTAAGTGCTTCAATTGATTAAGTTTCACCTCGGTTGAGTTCATTAGTTGCTATCACTTGTTTAGTTTATTAGTAAATTTTCCTTTATTTTTATTGTTATTTCATTTCATGCTTGCAACCCCAAAACCCAATTTTATTTGAAACCCAAAATTCACAAACGACACATAAACTCGAGCTCGAATCAAACAACATCAACTAGCCCTAGGAAAAATACGACCTGTGGCCCCTTTCCTACGTTTTCATACTTTGATTGGAAAAAGGGTTTCCAGCTTTTCACACATCTAAATTTTGAGACCCACATTCGTGACACCTAATTCTGAGGGCATCAAAATTTTTGGCGCCGTTGCCGGGGAAGCAACTAGTTGATTTGTTTGATTTTTGCTTGTACACTTATTTCACATCTTTCTTGATTTATTTTTGTGCTTATTGCTAATCTGGTGATCTGATTTTATTTGTTTCATCTTTTTATCTACTTTTACTGCGATTTATTTTTGGTTTTATGACCAGGTCTACAGGTGGTGATCTTGAAGAATTTGACCCTGAAATTGAGAGGACTTTCAGAGCAAGGAGGAGCCAAGGCATACTTTCAGAGACTAGTGATATTCCTCCTCTTCAGTCTATTCCCACTCATTCAGGCAGTATCATGGCAGACCACCAGTAAACTATGAAGGAACTCGCAACACCAGATGCTTCATTTCAGTATTCTAGCATTGCTTATCCAGAGCTGGCTGGAGATTTTGAGCTTAGATCTGGACTCATCCATTTACTGCCCAAGTTTCAAGGATTATCTTGAGAAGATCCAAATAGACACCTGCATGAGTTTCATGTTGTATGCTCCACTATGAAGCCTCAGGGCATTTCAGAGGAAGACATTAAGCTGAGAGCTTTCCCCTTTACACTGACAGGAGCAGCAAAAGATTGGTTTTACTATTTACCTACTGGGCACGTGTCTAGTTGGATTTCTATGAAGAAAGCATTTTTGGAAAAATATTTCCCAGCCTCCAGAACAGCAATAATTCGAAAAAGCATTTGTGGCATTCAGCAAGTAGTGGGGGAGACACTTTATGACTACTGGGAGAGATTCAACAAACTGTGTTCTAGTTGCCCCCAGCATCAGATCAGCGAGCAGCTTCTGATTCAGTACTTTTATGAGGGATTGTTGCAGATGGACAGGATTATGATAGATGCTGCAGCTGGAGGAGCCCTAGTGAACAAAACGCCAAATCAAGCTAGGGAACTCATTTCAAACATGGCTGAGAATTCACAACAATTTGGGAGCAGAGCATTGACCACGAGAGGAGTTAATGAAGTCCAGATGGTTTCGAATGAACAGAAAGAAATGAAAATGCAATGGTGGAGCTCACATCAATGATGAAGCAATTGTCTGTTAATAATGCAATTCAAAGTTCAAATCTTTCAGCAACTCCACAAGCTAATCAAGTGATAGGGGTATGCAGTATTTGCTCTAGTCAAGAGCACAACTCAGATTCATGTCCCACCCTCCAACAAGACGAGACGGTCGCGACATTGGTTAGGGGACAATTTCATGCAAGAAACAACCCTTACTCCTCTACTTATAACCCCGGTTGGAGGGATCATCCAAATCTGAGGTACGGGAACTCTTTCTACCAACAGAACCCTCAGCAACCACAATTTCAGCAAACATCACAGCAGCCCCAACAAACACAGCAAAATCAGTAAGTTTTTCAGCCTTCGAATCAGAATTTTCAGCCTACATTTCAGCCAACGTTTCAGCAAACTCAGCCCCTATTTCAGCAATTTCAGCCTAAATTTCCAGCCCTCACAGCCCTACAATCCAAGTTTCCAGCCTATGCAAAATCAGTCCTCATCACAGAATTTTCCATTTCAAAACCAGGCTTTTCAGGGCTACAACTCTCAGCAAGGTTTCCAAGCATGTCAGCCCTCTAATCAGCCCTATCAACAGCAAATTCCACCCTCCTATCAGCCCCAACAGCCATATTTTCATGGATCTCAGCAAGTTCAACAATTTCAGCCTACTACTTCATCATTTCAAGGTCAGTCAAGGAACTATGCTAACCAAGGAGGCTATGGAAGCTCAAGTGGAGGAAATGCGCAACAACAACAAATGATGGAGATGCTACAACAAGTTTTACAAACACAACAACAACAACAACAACAACAACAACAACAACAACAAAACCTTGAGAGGCAAATGGGACAATTGGCTAGTGGGATTAATCAAAGTCAAGCTCAAGGATCAAGTCAACTACCTTCCCAAACTATTCCTAATCCGAAAGGAAATATTAGCGCGATTACTTTGAGGAGTGGGAAGGTTACATCATCTCAAAATGGTCCAAGAGCTGAAATTTCTGAAAACCGGACATCACTTCCATTTCCAGCTCAAAACAGCCTTGAAACGACTTCAAATTCAGTTGATTCCACCCCTAGTCCGTGCCCAACTCCTTCCTCAAGTAATCCTGCAATTTTGGTGGAAAACGGAGGAGAAATCAGTGCCGAGACTCCATTCACAGCAGCCACTTCGCATGGGACAGCAAACCAGAAATCAGCCCCTCCACTTCCGGCCAAAGAAGATGAATTTAGGGTTCCTTTACCCTTTCCACAGCGGAAAACACTAGCCAAAAAACAAGTGGAGGAGGAGAAGGCTAAGGAATTCAATGAGCTAGTGGAACTTTTCAGTAAAGTAGAGATCAATGTACCTTTGTTGACCATGATTAAACAGATTCCTAAGTATGCCAAGTTTTTGAAAGATCTTTGTGTTCACAAAAAGAAACTTAAGGAAAATGAGTTGGTCAGCTTTGGGAAAAATATTTCAGCACTTATATATGCCATACCTCAGAAATGTGAAGACCCTGGAGTGTTTACTGTATCTTGTGAGATAGGGAGCACCACATTCCATGATGCCATGCTTGATTTAGGAGCTTCCATAAATGTGATGCCCAGGTCAGTCTTCCAGATGCTTGGCATAGACCCTTTACAGCCCACTGGTGTGGTGATACAGCTAGCAGACAGGAGCCAGACCCACCCAGCTGGTATGATTGAAGATGTTTTGGTGAAGGTAAAGGAGCTAATATTTCCTGCAGATTTTTATATCTTGGATATGGAGGGAGATTATCTTGCACACCGTTCTCCACTTATTTTAGGAAGACCATTTCTGAAGACTGCTAGAACCAAGATTGATGTATATGCTGGTACACTTTCCATGGAGATTGGAGACACGGTGGTTCAGTTTAGCCTTTTTGATGCTATGAAGCATCCGAGAGAGGATCACTCCATTATGAGCATGGACATTCTTGAGGAGCTGGAGCAGACAGAGTTAGAGGCTGAGGGATTTTTACCTGATTTTTCTGGAGGAGCTATTTATTCAGAGGAGGCTGAGAGAATATTTACTGCTGAGACTGAGGATTTTTCAGAAGATATTTCAGATGCATTTCCAGCTGGAGAGGTTTTTCTAGGTGTAGGGGATTGCACAGAGCCCCAAGGATCACCTATTTCTATTGAGATTCAAAGTGTAGGGGATTGCACAGAGCCCCAAGGATCACCTATTTCTACTGAGGAAGACCAGAGTGAACTTAAGCCACTACCAGGCCATTTGAAGTATGCGTACCTAGGAGAGGAGCAGACTTTTCCCGTGATTATTGCACAGCATTTGGAGTTAGAACAAGAAGAAAAATTATTGCAAGTCTTGAGGCACTACAAGAAGGCAATTGGGTGGACTTTATCAGATATACCAGGTATCAGCCCAGCTATCTGTATGCACAGGATATTTTTGGAAGACAATGTCAAACCTGTGAGGCAACCACAAAGGAGACTCAATCCACTTATTTTGGATGTTGTAAAGAAAGAGGTGACTCGACTTCTACAGGCAGGTATCATTTACCCTATTTCTGACAGTCAGTGGGTTAGTCCTATTCATGTGGCGCCCAAGAAATCTGGAGTGACCGTGGTGGCAGATGGAAGCAATGAACTAGTGCCCACCAGAGTTAAGAATTCCTGGAGAGTCTGCATTGACTATAGGAAGCTCAACAAGGTCACAAGGAAAGATCACTTCCCTTTACCCTTCATTGATCAGATGCTTGAGAGACTGGCAGGGAAGTCGCATTATTGTTTCTTGGATGGATTTTCAGGCTACTTTCAGATTTGTATAGATCCAGAGGACCAGGAGAAGACTACCTTCACTTGCCCCTTTGACACTTTTGCCTATAGACGTATGCCCTTCGGACTCTGCAACGCACCCGGTACATTTTAGAGATGCATGGTAAGTATATTTGGTGAGTTGCTAGAGGACTGTATGGAGATATTCATGGATGATTTTTCAGTTTATGGCACGTCTTTTGATTCATGCTTAGATAATTTGTCTAGGGTTTTACATCGTTGCATTGAAACTAACCTTGTTCTTAATTTTGAGAAATGCCACTTCATGGTAGAGCATGGGATTGTACTTGGACATATAGTCTCTCGGAAAGGTATTGAGGTAGATCCTGCGAAAATCAATGTTATTTCTTCTTTATCTTACCCCATATGCGTACGGGATGTTCGTGCTTTTCTTGGACATGCAGGGTTCTACCGCAGATTTATTAGAGACTTCAGCTTGATTGCTCGACCCTTGACACGACTTTTGCAGAAAGATGTTGAGTTTCATTTTGATGATAAATGCAAGGAAGCTTTTCACAGACTCAGGGAGGCTCTTACCTCAGCTCCTATCATTACATCACCTGATTGGACTTTACCATTTGAATTAATGTGTGATGCTTCTAATTTTGCAGTGGGAGCTGTTCTAGCACAGAGGGTTGATGGAGCACCATATGTCATTTGCTACGCCTCCAAAACCCTAGATGCCGCCCAAGCAAACTACACCACTACGGAAAAGGAGCTTCTTGCCATTGTTTTTACTTTGGATAGATTCAGATCTTATTTATTGTGCTCACATGTTATTATTTTTTTTGATCATGCAGCTCTCAAATACTTGTTGAAAAAGCCTGATGCAAAACCTAGATTGATCAGATGGATGCTCCTACTCCAAGAATTCAACCTGGAGATCAGAGACAGAAGTGGAAAAGAAAACCTGGTTGCAGATCATTTGAGCAGACTTGAAGGAGATGGATCTCCTACCACCATTGACGATGATTTCAGAGATGAGCACTTGATTGCAGTGCATGGTGAGACCCCGTGGTATGCAGACCTAGTTAACTTTCTTGTTGCACATGTATTTCCCACTCACTTTTCTAAGGCTCAAAAAGATAAACTTAAAAGTGATGCAAAGTTTTATGTGTAGGATGATCCTTATTTATGGAAATTTTGTAATGACCAAATAATTAGGAGATGCGTACCAGATCATGAGTTTTCTTCTGTACTTACATTTTGTCATTCATCAGCCTGTGGGGGGCATTTTGGACCCCAGAGAACTGCCAGGAAAGTACTAGAATGTGGATTATACTGGCCCACCCTTTTTCATGATTCATATGTCTTTTATAAAAATTGTGATAGATGTCAGCGAACTGGGAACATAGGAGCGAGACATGAGATGCCCCAAAACACTATGCTTTACTGTGAGATTTTTGATATTTGGGGGATAGATTTTATGGGACCTTTTCCTGCATCTTATGGTTATCTGTATATTTTACTTGCTGTGGATTATGTTTCAAAATGGGTGGAGGCCATTCCCTCCAAAACTGATGATTCTTCTGTTGTTTGTAGTTTTGTTAGGTCACATATTTTCTGCAGGTTTGGAATTCCAAGAGCAATAATTAGTGACCAAGGATCTCATTTCTGCAACAAACACATGAAGGCACTGCTGAGTAAATATGGGGTGGTACATAAAGTTTCTACATCCTACCATCCCCAAACAAATGGACAGGCTGAGATTTCAAACAGAGAGATTAAATCCATTTTAGAGAAGACAGTTGGGCCCACTAGAAAAGACTGGAGCAAGAGGCTAGATGACGCACTCTGGGCCTACAGAACAACATATAAGACACCGATTGGCATGTCACCCTACCGCTTGGTATATGGTAAAGCTTGTCACCTCCTCGTAGAAATAGAGCACAAGGCATATTGGGCGGTGAAGGCTTGTAACTTCGATGCTACCAAGGCGGGTGAAGAGAGAAAATTGCAACTCCAAGAACTTGAAGAAATTTGGCTAGAAGCATTTGAAAATTCAAGGATCTACAAAGAAAAGACCAAGAACTTCCATGACAAGCACATTGTGAAGAAAGATTTCTAAATTGGTGACAAGGTATTATTGTACAAATCAAGGCTCAAATTGATAAAAGGTAAATTAAGATCAAGGTGGGATGGTCCATTTATTGTAACTAATATTTTTCCTTATGGTGTTGTGGAAATTCAAGATGTATCTAATGGTTTTATTTGGAAAGTCAATGGCCATCGGCTCAAAAGGTACTTTGAAGAACTAAAGGAGCTAGAGGTGGATGGTTTGGACATGAACGTAGCTATCTACCCAACTTAAGGGGAGTTCACTTTCTCTACACTTACATTTCATTGTACATATCATCTTCATGTTTCTAGGAATACATTTTTCTCTTTTTGAAGTGAATAGTTGATAATAAATTCTTAGGCAACATAGCATGAATAAATAGACTTTGTAAATACCATGTTATTTCTTTTAGCACTTTTGCTCTTAGTGAATAAATGTATCCCTTTAGGTTATCTCCATAGCATTTTAGAGTCTTTTGAAAATAAATTAAATTTGGTTGTTAAAACTTAGGGTTTGAGCTCATGGATGAAATCTTGGATGCTTGAGTACTACTTTGCTTTAGATTCTTAATTGATGACTTGAGATGAATTATTTTTGCCTAGTGAAAATTAGCCTTATATTTGTGACACACATATGTTATTGTACTCTAGAACTTGCTTAGATTCTTTCAAAACCATATTTCAAGGATTGGATCACATCTATAGAGGCTAATCAATTTGTTTCCCTTTTCCCTATCATTTTTGACATTATTCATGTTGATTCTATTTTTCCGTACTTATTTCCTACTCTTAACCATACTTTTCTATGGACTTGGTTGTTCGGGATGTTCTTTGATGCTATTTTGCCCGAGACGGACAAAAGATTAAGTGTGGGAGAGTTGGCTAGAGTTTTGGAATTATTTTGTATCAAAAGATTCATTTCAATTTAAGTTGAAGCCAAATTCATGCCAAGCTCAATTCGGTTGAAGAAGAAGAATTTGTGTGCCAAAGTCTAAGTGGCTCGCAAATATGTAGTTGAAGCCAAGTTCTGGAAGAAGTCAAGCAATAAATTGAAGATCTAAGCAAGGTTGTGCCAAGGTGAATTCAGCTGAAAGAAAGAAAAAAAAGAAGAAAAGAGAGCAGAAAAAAAAACAACAAATCTGTGCCATTGAAGGAATAAACTTTTTGGATAGCATGTTTTGGTCGGAATGCTTTGGACTAGCAGCTGCTCTTTGCTATAGAAATCAGAAACAATCTGCTAGAAGCTGAAATGTAGCTGTTCTTTGCTGTAAAAATCAGAAATATTTTGGGGAGAAGATGAATTGCAGCTGAACAAGTCAATTTGGAGTTGCTGAAATGATACAAGCTAATTCCATGTAAGTTGCAAGTTGTTGAATCTATTGAAGGATTGTTTGTGAAGCTGAATGGGAGGAATTAGATTGGAATGTGGAGCTGGACAGATATGAAACAAATGCAGAAAGTTGTGCCAAGACAAAAATCTGAAATGGAAACAAATTGCACTCAAAAAGCAGTGAGAAAAATTGTTTGTGCCAAAGCAAGGAAAAATTTTCTGTGAAGCATGATTGGATCAGAATTACTCACAGTTGCAGCTGTACTTTGTTCGGAAAACTCAGAACCATATGCTAGAAGCTCAATTGCAGCTGTACGGAATCAGGGAGTCTGAATTGAGGTTGAATAAAGGCTGGTCAAAAGCTGAAAAAAATTTGAAACTGAAAAATCTGAGCTGCTGATCAAAAGTTGGAAATCTGAGAAAGTTTGACTTTGAGCTGCTGAATGATATAAACTGAATGCAAGGGAAGCTGCAAAGTTCTAAATATCTTGAAGGATTATTTGTGAAGCTGAATTGAAAAAAAAATCAGATTGGAATGTTTCCATGCAAGTAGTTTGGTATCAACTTGAAATGGAATTGAGTTTTCAAGGGGCTGTGAATCATGAAATGAAGTGTATGAATGTATCACAATTGTAAGCACATCACAACCTATTAGAACAAGAAAAAATTTTTGGCTGCTAGGAGTTTCGAAGCAGAGCAGGAAATGGAAAGAAGATGGCTGAAATTCCACTTGTTGAGCAGAATTTTTGAGTGAAACAGTTTAAGTGCTCAACTACTCCTAGATGCCAACTGATATGAAGAAATTAGAGTTTTGCAAGATCTGAAATGCTCCCTTAGAAGACTTGAGAGCAGAAAAAAAGGGAAGAAAAAACAGTTCGAAAAAAAGAGAGAAGAAGAGAAGGAAGAAGCAAAATGACACAAAAATTGAAATTTTGGTTCTATGAGATCAGTGAAGGTAATATCATCCAAATCCTAGCTTTGCATCACTACCATTCTGACTTTACTAGAGATAAAGAAAGAAGAAAAACTTGATGAGAAGTAAAGAGAAAGAAGCACAAGTGGCACACAAGAGCAAATTGGCACATTGAAACCTACAAAGTTTTATTCATCCAAATCAAAGGCATTGTTCAAATTTGACTTCACCACATTTTTATATCACTAGGGGACTGTAAAGAGAAGCAAAGTACATTGGAAACATTTTTGAGCAATCAAGTCTCCCACTTTATCAATTTTTTCATTTTCTTGGCTTTTACTCCATTTCTTACCATTTTCCATGTTTTCACTTGTTTTTGTAGATGTGGATCCTAATCATGAATAATGGTGGAGATTAAATAACAAGCAAGCCTATGGTAGTGCAAAAAGCATGTGTGTTTGAGTGAGCTCCACTTCCATCATCAACTTAGAACTTAAGGAGAGAGCCACCAAAATTTTCCTTGAAAGGCTAGTGAGTTAAATTCATCTCAATGACTCATGAAGGATGAAAAGACTAAGTTGTTGATTTAAGGACGAGATACTAATCCATAGTGCTTAGATGTTTGAGAATTGACAACCTTAGATAATTTCTTTTCATTTGCTTCTAATTATGCTTAAGAAAATCTAGGGGATACATACTTAGTAGTTTCGCGAGACGCTCAAGCTTAAGTGTGGGGGAGTTGATAAGTACCATTTTATTGATAATTTTAGTTGCCAAAATCCATGTTTGACCCATGTTTTTCTTGCTTAATTGTGAAATTACCCTAGGTTTTAGAACTTACTTTTATTTTGGACTTAATTGCAAATCTTGATATATTTGAATTATTTTGCCACTAAATTTTTGATCTATTTTTTTGTAGGCATGAAAGGATCATGGACCTAGGGCATACTGGGTCAAACTTGAGTCGGAAGTGGACCCGGATCGAGTTATCAAGCTTGGATTAATCTGGGCCGTCCGATTCAAAAGCGGCTAGATCTGAGCCATCTGGGACCATCTGAGGCAATCTGAGCTAGGGTTAGGGCTGATCAAGTACTGAGATCAAGATCTGAGACTTTCATCCCAATCAGAGACCTTCCAACCGTTGGATCAAGCTCAGAGGGTTCTAGACTGTTCATTCAAAGATTAGGTTGATCTGGACCATCCGTTGCAAATCTGAAGGATCCGAGCTACCCCGACGCAGATCCTGACCCTTGATCAACATCATCAAAGTTTGGGTCAGATCAGATGAAGATCAGCCGTTGGATTTTCTCAAATCAATCTGAGCCGTCCGTTGTCAAGTACTTAATCAAAATTTCCTCAGCTTTCTTCCTTGTCGCGTCTTCGCCGCAACAGTACTGCGTTCTTCGTTCTTCTTCGTTTTGCTTGCAATTTTCTTAGTTCGAAGGCGTGACCACCTCAACTTCAACCTTGGATCAAGATTTGGATCATCGGAGGAAGCTTCTTTGGAGAATTCAGCTCAATTTGGCACCGGACAGAGTTGTTTGAGTGATTCGACAGCTTTGTAGTCCAATCACTCGAATCTCATCCGCGAGCCATTTTCGATCATCTGAGCCGTCTGTAGGAGTTCTCAGGTGAGCTCAGAGCGTCCTCAAATCATCATCGCAATTCCATCCATTGAGATCGAGGAGATTGGATTAGATTTTCCCAGCTGATGCAGAGTGAGCAGAAATCGATCGATTGAAGCTGTTTCCAGTGATTCGCGGAGCTGAAGGGGTTCTTGGCTTGCCCTTGCGTGACGAACAAGGAGGTTTTGAGCTAAGGGAGGATTGAGGATTCGTTCCGTAGCTAATTTTTGTTGTTTTAGCTGTAATTTCCATTTCGGCACTTGGTTTTGTCATTGTCTTTGCATCAAAATATTTAGCTTCGTTTCTTAATTGTTTCAGCATAATTTAGGTTCTAGTTCTGCAAGTAAATTAGCTAGGTATCTTGTTCAGTGATCAATTGAATTTAATTTCAGTTTATTTTATGTTTATTGCTTGCGTATTAACTCAATAGCTGCGTGCCAACTTTAATTTCTGCATATCAATAGTTTCAGCCCTATTTCTGATAGTTTCTTAGATTTTGTCAAGTAATCATTAGCCTTTTTAAGCTTTTCTGAACTTAGATTAGTGACTCGAATTTAATTCGCATTTGTTAGTTCATCATTTGATCCATTGCTGCAAATTCTGCACCTTTCATTTCCTGCACATGCTGTGTTTCAGATTCAGCTTGCGTATCAAGGGCATTTCTGCATGTTTAGTGTGTAGTTTCTAATTTTAAGTGTCAAGTATACATTAGTGCTTTTCAATTCTACCTGAACTTTAGATAAGTGCCCCTGAATTTGGATGGTTCTGTTTGTGTTTCATGCCATTTGATCGACTCTGAATTTTTGCACCTCTCAGCTTATTATTTCTGCTAGTTAACTCCATTTCTACAATTCCCAGTTATCAGTTCCGAAGTTGTATCAGTTGAGCTTCGCATTGGAGTTTTATTACATCTGAAATCAATCGTCTTGTTTGGTTTTTACATCCCAATTGCTGCTGCATTTCATTTCTGCATAGAGTTTTATTTTCCTGCATATCACTTCTGCAAATTGAAGCGTTTTTGCACATCAGTTTGGAGTTTCAAATTCTGCTTCACATTCATTTAGTTTCGAATCCATTTGTTTCTGAATTCTGCAATTCATTTGTTGTTTCAAATTCATTTGTTTGCATCAGTTTGAAAATCTGCAGTTAGTAGCATTTTGACAAGTTGTATCAAGTAAATTCCTGCTTTAGTTTTAATCGAATTTTAGCACTGATTTATTCCTTTACTTAGCATTCGTTTTGCATTCGAAATCAGATCTGTTTTCCAAAAATTGGCTAAGTGCTTCAATTGATTAAGTTTCACCTCGGTTGAGTTCATTAGTTGCTATCACTTGTTTAGTTTATTAGTAAATTTTCCTTTATTTTTATTGTTATTTCATTTCATGCTTGCAACCCCAAAACCCAATTTTATTTGAAACCCAAAATTCATAAACGACACATAAACTCGAGCTCGAATCAAACAACATCAACTAGCCCTAGGAAAAATACGACCTATGGCCCCTTTACTACGTTTTCATACTTTGATTACAAAAAGGGTTTCCAGCTTTTCACACATCTAAATTTTGAGACCCACATTCGTGACACCTAATTCTAAGGGCATCAGTACGCTAGGCAAGAAGTCCTGGCAAAGGGCTGGGCAAAGAAGTCCTCGTCAAGGACTGAGCAAGAAGACTTGACCGGAAGTCGGGCAAAGAAGTCCTGGTCGAGGACTGGGCACGAAGTCCTGGCAAGGGGCTGGGCACCGAAGACCTGACCGGAAGTTGGGCACGAAGACCTGGTCAGGTAGATTGGGCAAAAGTCTAACCGGAGGAGCCGATTGGCAAAAGGTAAACTCTCCTGAGAGGAGTAGGTGTGGACGCGTTCCCCGTCGAGGGAATAATAGGCGTCGGTTCGACCTAGGGTTCCATTTGGGAGACCCGAAGTCAGAACCAAGACAGCTACGACTGTAAATAATGACTAACACTTTTGCTTAGTTTGTTTTGGAACTAACCTTGTTGGTAGGGACCGAAGGATTGTGTTTCTGCAGCTCAGAATGCCCCAAAGGAAGGGGGTAGGTCACTGGGCTTGGCGCCCGGGAGGTCCCGGACGCCCAAGGTAAAAGGCCAAAATAGCAAGAAGCAAGACTGCTTCGAAACCATACTAGGCTAGGCGCTCAGGAGGTCCCGGGCGCCCAAGGTCAAAGCCAAAGCGGCCATCGAAGCAAATCTGCCACGAAGCCATTGGACCAGGTCAACCTAGGCGCCCGAGAGGTCCCAGGCACCCCAGTCAGACCAGGGGCCGAATCAGAGGGGATAAGCGCTGACCGAGCTGCGGATTGAGGTTCTCACAGGTGAAGGCACGTGTCAGGCACCCCCAATGGATCAGGCGCCCCCAGGAGCACTATAAAAGGGGCTCGACCCACCCCAAGGCTTCAAGATTTCCTTTTCTCAATGCTCAAAAGCTTTTCGTTCAAGAGCTACGCCTCGGCAAACTCCGACTTCGAGATCCCAGCGCCGACGATGACCCTCTGCTCTGAAATACGATCTACCTCGGGCGTCGTTAACGAAAAGTGTAGCAATTTCAATTTCCTGATATAATCTTGTACTTAACTTGTAAATCTTTATTGCGATTATAGTATTGCCCAAAGTAAACGGTCAAGGGCCGTGGGCCTTGGAGTAGGAGCCGACCGCGACTCCGAACCAAATAAAAAATTGACTTGTGTTCTTGTGTATTCTATTTTCTTTCCGCTGCGTATTTGCTCTTTCTTAATCCGAAAAAGTTTTTAACGATATTCACCCCCCCCCCCCCTCTATCGTTTTCTTCGATCCAACACATGTATCATAACCTAACTATCATACATCTAGGTACACATGCAAGTATACTAGAAATCAAATAATGCAGATATAAAATGACATGCTACTATATCTACATACACATGCACACGTAAATACCATACAAAATCAGATGTCAAATATCGAGACTATATAGATAGAAAATTGATCATATCAAATATCAAGCAGGATAGCAATGGTAACAGATATAAGGTAATAATTCTACTGCAAATCATAAAATAAGTCATGCATAAAGATAAAGTGGAACTAAAGAAGACAAACAAGAAGTACCTGCCTCCAATAGAAGATGCTCGTATCAAACGAGAACCTCCCGTCCAATAATTAGCAACAAATAAGTGCCTTATATCAAAGGTCATAGTTTTAGCTATCATAACAACTAATACTAACCAAACTAAATACCTATTCATATTAGGATAAACCTAACTATTATAATTAGGTTTAATTCCATAGAGCTAAACCCAACCTTAACCACTCCAAGAACCATTCTTAGAACCTATCACAGAACATCATATAAATACAAGTGTTAAGCTACCAACAATTCAACTGAGTCAACTAGAAAACACAATTGGATATTATTCCCATTGGTAGCTCATGCAAGGAGAAGAAATCAACCCAAAATGATAACTCATCCCAAACCATCAATCTCATGGTAAAATCCCAAAACTGTGTCACGCTCCAAATAAAGTTTACAGCAAAAATATATATCAATAAATCTAATATGAACACAAAACCAACACCTCAAGTGAACTCATGACATCATTTTAAAGAATCAATGAAGACTCCACTAAAGCTCATGCCAAACCATTTCCTACTCCAATTCTATTGGATCGGAGAAGATCGATAGAGGGGGGGGGTGAATATCGATCGAAGAATTTCGGATTAAAAGTTAGAGTGATTGCGTAGCGGAAAAACAAAATCAATGCTAACTAGTTTCTTTTACTTGGTTCAGAGCCTAGATCGACTCCTACTCCAAGGCCCACGGTCCTTGACCATTTACTTTGGGCAATTCTATAATTCGCACAAATAAGTACAAGAATAGAATATGGAATTGAGTACAATACTTTAACAAAATTTATACCGACGACGGGAAAGTAACGAAATCTGAGCCCCGGGTCGTCATTGGCGCTTGAGACGTGAGCACGGGGCTTTTTGGAGCAGAGCGCTTGGAGAAAACAGTTGGAAAAAGTTGTTCTGAAGCCTTGGGGGTGAACCCTCTTATATAGCAGCCATAGGGGCGCCTGTATCGATGGGGCGCCTGACACGTGGCATCTCCTGCGAGAATTCCAATCCGCAGGCTCGGTCAGTGCTTATCCTCTTCACTGTGGCTCCTGGGCTGATGGGGGCGCCTGTGTTAACACAGGCGCCTGGGCTGACTTGGTCCAGAGGCTTCGTGACAGTTTGCTTCGATATTTTGTTTTTGCCTTGCACTTGGGGCGCTCGTATCCATCCGGGCGCCTAGCCCAGTGAGGCGCCTCACTCCATTGAGGCGCCTGAGTTGCAGAAACCCGTTCCTTCATTCCCTGCAACCAAGGTTAGTTCCAAAACACACAAAGCAAGAATGTTAGACATTATTTACAGCCTTAGCTGTCTTGGTTCTGACTTTGGGTCTCCCAAATGGAATCCTAGGTCGAACCGACGCCTACTGTTCCCTCGCACGGGGAACGCGTCCTCACCTACTCCTCTTAGGAGAGTTTGCCTTTTGCCAATCGGCTCCTCGGGTTGGACTTTTGCCCAATCCTCCCGATCAGGTCTTCGTGCCCAGTCCGCGACCAGGACTTCTTGCCCAACTTCCGGTCAGGTCTTCGGTGCCCAGCTCTTTGCCAGGACTTCTTGCCCAGTCCTCGTCCAGGACTTCTTGCCCAACTTCCGGTCAGGTCTTCTTGCCAGTCCTTGACCAGAACTTCTTGCCCAGCCCTTTGCCAGAACTTCTTGCCTAGTGTACCTAGGACTTTGCTACACACTTAGTAAGCTTGTTAGATCACAATAACACCTTAACTTCTAATTCCTTTGCCATTATCAAAACACAGGTTTGACTTAGGTTCTTCCGACACCAACAATCTCCCCCTTTTTGATTTATGGCAACACGGTTCAAAAAGTTAAGTTAAAAATGATAACAAGCAAAGAAAGAAAAAAACATTCAGTTTTCTCCCCCTGAAACGAATATTCTCCCCTTGAGTTTTTCAAAGATAAGTGGGGTTTTGTAAACCTTCTAAGTGCTTTAGATTTTGACTAAGTGCTGAAGTATTTATACTTAGAAAATTTTTTTTCAAGCTTTCTATACTTAGAAAATTTTCCAAAAGGTTTTTCACACTTAGCCAATTTCCAAAAAGTTTTTGCAAGGTTTTCATACTTAGAAAAAATTTCCAGAAGGTTTTTGCACTCTTAGAAAATTTCCACAAAGTTTTTCACACGTACAAAATTTTTACAAAGTTTTTCACACTTAAAAAATTTCCACAAAGTTTTTCACACTTAGAACCATTTAAGTACTAGAAAAACTCTTAGAAATACTTAGTTTTGAAAAACCATTTTAAAGTACTTAGTTATTTACCTTACTTTTTGAGAAAGAGATACAAAATTTATCAAATTTTGAAAAAATTTATCCATTCCTTTCTCTCCCCCTTTGCCATATATCAAAAAAATTATACTAATTAGAGCAAACAAAATGAAGTTCTGTATTGAACCAACTCTAATGTCTTTAAGCATAAACTGGACCAAACCAAATTAAACCGTTCTTGTTCGGGTCCTGTCTAACCCAGTTAGCTACTTACTAACTGTTATAAACATTAGCTTTCGTTGGGGTTAGTCAAGTTAAGTGACCTTATCAAGTTAGATTTTCTAAGCTTGACACTTAACCTGATTGCTGTTCAACTTGTATTTATTGGCCCAATTACTGCAGATGCACTGATTTAAAGCATCTTGAATCAAGGCATAGACCTAAGCATCTCAACCCAGTCTAGGTTATCAATCAAAAGTACCCTAAGGTGCTTGTGAGATGCTGGCTTCTAGATTTATAGGTGCATGCAATTCTAGGGTTAGGGCCTAAGCTAAGTCTTTTTGCGAAAACGCCTAGTTTTGAAGGGGGTAAGTTTTTGAAAAAAAAACTAAGTAGGAAAATCATTTTAAATTTCAAGACTTTGATAAAAGAAATGATTTTTCAACAAGATTAATAAAAAAAATAAAACAAATTTTTGAAAAACATATAGAGCAGTCCTATTCTACTAAGCATAAGATTTAATTATGATGTATATGGCTGAGTAGTTGAAAATAGATAGTCATGGCATAAAGCTAATAACTTATCAAATAAGTAGCTAGCAAGTAAGTATGATAGATGCATACAAGTCAACTGGTCAACAGGAGGACCAATAAAGTCAAATAGTAGTCAAGTACAAGTCAACCCTACTCAGTAGGGAAAATCAACCAGTCAAAGGTACAATAAGATAGCTGGAAAGTCACTCTGATCTATGAGGAGGGGCTAGGGGGGTCGAATGGACCAGGCTGCCAAGACCGAAACATGGACATCATTTCATTGTATCGAGCCTCGTTTGTCTCACGATCAGCTCAGAGGGTATCCATGTACTCAGTGTGATGGGCCTCGTTTGCCTAATGTTCGACGTGAAGAGTGTCCAAGTACTCAGTGTGGTAGCCCTCGTTCACATTGTGTTCATTCTGTAGGGCATCCATAAACTCAGCGTGACATGCCTCCATCTCCTCTCTGAGGCTGTGCATCTCCATCTGTAATAGTGTAATGCGCTGGTCGGTAGTCAGTAGACAAGGCTCCTGTAAGTGCTCATTGATCTTGGCTGCGAGATCTTCCACGTTTACCTCCACCTCCTCATCCGAGTCGATTTGAGCTCCAGCCCTCTGTCGTCTCCATGAGAGAACCCCGGCGACCGAAATGTCTATACCCGCTAGTGAAAAGTTCCTAGCCCCGATCTTATCAAACTCGATCATTGGGGTGACTTCCCCAACGGTGATGTCGTGACCGTAGTGGTGAAGGAGAGAAGTGATGATATGACAATAGGGGGCACGCACTCTGCCCTGAGTCGTAATGCTGGACGCGTAGATAATCGTCTGGAACATGAGCAGACCAATATCTATGTCCAGATGATGGATCATAGCATACAGAAGAAAGGTATGGAAGGGTTGCATAGTCGCAACATCTCGAGTAGTCAAGGGCAGAATGCATAGAACCAGAACTTTGTAGAGAGCGTAGTCTTGGACCCGGAGATCTACGGACTGAAACCATCGCACCAACGGGTTTCGCGCATCTCTGTAGAAATAGGAGTAAAGGGTGTCTAGATCAATGTGAGAATAGGGAGGAGCAAAGAGAGGGTCTCTGGAGGGTAACAATAAAACGTGGACTGGGAAGGTCGCAGTCCAAGAAACCTAGTAAGTAAGGCAAGTGAGATAGTCAGAGGCATCCCCTGTATAGTAGAGGAGTAGCAAAGGTCATCTAATTTGACCAGGTTGTAAAATTCTGCACACAGGGTCGAGTTCACTGGATGGGTGTAGAAGACAAGCTGGTCAAGTTGATAGAAGTTAATAGCATCCATAACTATTGGACAGGACTGGGTAAAGAATTGTCTATTTAGGAAACTGGTTTTAATAGGTTTGTAAGTAGTCTGAGCAAATTTATTAAACAATTCTAAGTTTGGGAACCTAGGGTCTAGACTAGGTTCGGCCCCGAGGTTCGGTTAGGTAACGCGACGTTTTCTAAATGAATAAGAAAAATGTATTTAAGAAGTGAAATAATTGAAAAATTAATTATAAATGCATAATTAAAATGATACCGGGGAGGCATTATTGAAGTAGGGCATTCAAGGGCACGAGAAGGGCTTTCGGGCGCCTTGGGAGGAAGAGAAGTGAAGAGTATTTCGTTTGGTGTGGGAAATGGAGAGGAAGTGATGGTCTTATATAGGCCTTATACGGGCGCCCGAGTTCATGGGGGTGCCCGGATCAGGCCTGCTAGCTTCCTTTTGCAGATCTGATTGCCTTGGGCGGAGATAAAGGCTCCAGGCGCCCGTGAGGTCCCGGGTGCCCGGGTTGACCTTGACTTGGTGGTTGACCAGTTTGACCATTGACCAAGGTTGACTATGTTGACCAGATTTGACTCAATTGACTATGTTTGACTAATCGATAATTAAATCAAACAAGCCCTAGATTCCATTTAAAATAATTTTGAATAACTTTTGAAAGTACTTTGAGTTTCATTCAAAAGGATAGTGACTTATTCTGTTAGGTCCTAGATATCTCACCCAGTTTTATGTGATCAACCATGTTAACCTTACGGGTTTTGTGAGATAAGTTTTAACAAAAATAAAGATTTTAATTTGAAATGCATGGTTAATTTTAAAAAGTTAAATAAATTTTAAATTTTTTTTATTGAGTTTAAGTTTATTTTGAAAAATTATGTTGAATCTAAGATTAATTGAAATTTATGTTAGATTCAAATTTAACAAGTAGTAAAGTGAATTTGATTTTCAATAATTGGCTTCCAGGTCTTGGCGAGGCACTAGGCCTTCTTTGGCCGTAGCCTTATTGGATCATCAACCCTTTCCTTGACAATGCCTTTTATAGAAAATTCATCTTCAAGTTACTTCTTGAAAGATTTTGGTCTAACTAGTTTGGGTCTTGGATCGATAGCTTCGGCTAGTTCCACCAGAATGACTTCCCTAACGTACTATCATCTCACCTCCACCCAATACTAGGTTTTCAAATTTCAACTAACTCATTTTGTGCTTAGTCTAACCAGTCCTAAGTCTAAGCATGATGATTTACAGAAGGAAATAAACAAGCAAACATGCAATAAAAAATTGCAATTAAAAAAAATTATCTAATTATGAATATGATTTTTATATTGGCTTCCCCTGGACTATAGCCTCGATAATGGTTAGGCAAGATGTGAATTTTGTCCTTGGGGATCCAATACTGGTTTAGTCCATCTTGTTTGTTCAAACAGAGCTTGGGGACCCATGCTTGGACTTGGGCTCTAGGTTGGTTCAATACAGCATAATAAGAGCGTTGCCTAGACTTGGTTCGATACCCTAATCTAGATCGGTTAAGAACGGACTTCTGCTTTCCAAGGATCATGTCAAGACCCTTGGAACCCGAAGTGAATCGTTCTAAAGCCACTCTGAGCTCCTTGACTTGAGTTTTCAAGGAGGAATTCTCTTCCTCAAGCTTTTGAACTTGAGTGGAGTTTCCTTCTTGAATTTTCTCAGTCAAGGACCTCGAGTCGGCTTCCTCTTTCAGGCGTTTTACTTCCTGTCAGAGGGACTCGACCCGGATTTTGGCTTTCGCCAAGTTGCGAGATAAATAAGAAATTAATTTTGAAAGTTCGTATTCTGAGTAACCTCTTACCGTTATTTGCCCGTTCTCCGAGATTGTGAGCCTTCCGTCATCTGGTTCTGATTTCGATCCTGTGTCGACATCTTCCGAAGCGGTTAAGGCGAGAAGATTCGAGTGCGGGGCTTCTTCTTCTTCTTCGGAGGAAGATTCATCCCACGTGGCTTGGAGAGCCTTCTTCCTTCGTGCCTTTTTTGCTTCCTTCACATTGGGGCACTCTGACTTGTAATGCCCCTTTTTGTTGCATTCATAGCAGGTAACATTAGTCTTGCTCTTTGAAGTTGTTGAAGGTTCAGCTGAATCTTCCTTTCTTCGGCTTGCTTTCTTCTTGTTTGTTTGGTGCTTCAGCTCCTTGTAGTAGTCCCGAGCTAGCCGAACCAACTTGGGTCGATCCCCTTCACTGTCTTCTAAATCTGAGTCTGAGTCAGACTCGGGTGCTGGTTGAGACTTCTTCTTGGGGGCTTTTCCTTGAGGTTTTCCAGCAATGAAAGTAATACTCTTCTCGACCAAAGTGGAGTTAGTCTGTTCATGCAGTTCTAATTCAGAGAAAAGTTCCTCTAATTTAATTTTAGAAAGATCCCTGGACACCTTGTAGGCATCTACCATGGATGCCCACAGTGTGTTTCTTGGGAATGCGTTTAGAGTATACCTGATTAGGCCACGGTTCTCGACCTTGTGACCTATCGTATGCAACCCATTCATCAGCTCCTGGATTCTGGCGTGGAGCTGTGCTGTTGATTCTCCTTCGTTCATCTTGATCGTGTAGAGTCTGTTCAGCAACAGATCTCTTTTGCTGATTCTGGTGTCGGAGGTGCCTTCGTGCAGCTCAATTAGCTTGTTCCAAAGCTCTTTGGCGCTGTTAAGGGTCCCACCCGGTTCAGCTCCTCCTTGGTCAAATCGCATTGCAAAGTCTGGGTTGCCTTAGCATCAGCCTCGATCTTTTTCTTCAGCAAGGCGTCCCATTTAGTATAGTGTTGTGCCACTCCTTCTGTGTTCTTGGGAATCTCCAGCCCATATTGGATGATTATCCACATGTCCACCTGAGTTTTCAGGTGGACTTCCATCCTGCTTTTCCAGTAGGAGAAATCTTCTCCACTGAAAAGAGGTGGTCTGATAGTGCTGAATCCCTCTTGCATGGCCATTAATATTTTCTGAAAAATTAGAAATAAAAAAACTTGTTCCAAGACTGAAATGCATGGCCATTAATATTTTCTGAAAAGAGGTGATGTCTTGATCGGTCAAACAGACCGATCAGATGCTGAAATGTGACTGATACAACTGATACAAACTGGAATGCTAAGGAACTATTCTGAAATAAAATCTACAATCAATTGACACCAGATCGGATTCTTCACCCAAGATTTGCTTCTTGCCGTCACACAAGAATCGAGTTAAGAACCCCCTAGCTCAAGAATCGGCAAGATCGAACTCCCGCAATCAGTTAAGCTACAGATTGATGCACAGCTGAAGACTTCCACCCTTTCCTTCCTCCTTGATTTGGCTGGATGTAATCTCGGCTCAGAACCCCTCAGTACCCTTCAGAGAACCCCTCCGAACGTTCTGATGGATCCGATCGATGAACACGGCGATCAAGCAGAAATTGATTCAGGCGAAACAGAGCTCTCGGAGAAACCCTCACCGGAGCTTGGCAGCGACAAGATTGGTAGCAAACTTCACGGAGAATAGATCTTGATTACTCGAAATCTTGAAGGAACTGGATCTGGAGTGGCCGCGTGTGATCGGAGAAGAAGAACTAAAGAAAACGATGAATTGGAAAACAGAATTCGTGATCCCTCAGCAGCGCGGAGAAGTTTTTGATTTAAATTATCCCATTTGAATTTGAATGGCTGTGATCATCCTCGCTTAATCCAATGGTCGGATCGTCTCGGATTGAGTCCAAACTTCCCAGATCTCCATCAATGGTCAGGATCTGCTCCTCCTTCGCTTGGATCAATCAGATCTGCAACGGATGGCCCAGATCTCCTTGCCTTTGAATGGATGGTGTAGACTCCTCTTAAATTTGATCCAACGGTCAGATGACTTCTGATTTGGACCAAACGTTCAGATCTTGATTTGTGGTCTTGATTAACTCTATCTTGAGCTCGGATTAATCAGAAGTTGACAGATGGCTCAGATCTCACCGTTTCTTGATTGGACGACCCACATTAATCCTTCTCTTGATCATCTTGATTAAAGCCCAAGCCGACTCAAATTTGATCCAATTGATCTAGGTCCATGATCCTTCAAAGCCTATAAAATTAGATTCAAATTTTATTGCCAAAACATCTTAAATATAGAAAGAATTGCATCTAAAGCCAAAGTAGAGATAACTCATGGAACCTAGTATAAATACAAGATTAAGCATTTAAAAAGGGATCAAAACATGGATTTGAGGGCCTAACTTGATTAACAAAATGATAATTATCAACTCTCCCACACTTGCTCTTGGGCGTCTCGTACAACTAACTAGTAAACTAATAATGTATCTCCCTAGATTATTCTCAATCATAGTTAGAAGCAATTGAATGGAAATTATCTAGGGTTGTCAATTCTAAAAAATCTAAACTCAACGGACTAGAATCTTGTCCTTAGTCAACAACTTAGTATACTTCATCCTTCATGACTAGTTGAGATGAATTAATTACACAAATCCTCATCAAGGAGATTTAAAGTGGCTCTCTTCCTAAGTTCTAAGTTTTGATGAAAATAGAGCTCACTCAAACACAATCATGGTTCTTGCACTACCATAAGCTTGCTTATGCTCTACTCTCCACCATCATTCTTGACTTGGATCCATACCTACAAAAGCTTATTCAAACAAGTTTAGGAAATATGGAATGATAAAATGAAATAGAAGTTTAGTAAATGGAAAAGTTAAGGAAGTGGAAGACTTGGACACTAAAGAATGTAACCTAATGAACTTTGCCGAAGGCAATTTAAAGGTGATTTTTGGCAGGACAGATGCTCGCGTGTTTTCTTCCACCGCGGCAATGGCCACCGGCGTCAACAAGGCGTCGGCGCCGGATCTTTCTCATTTCCCTCCCCTCCCCTCTGTCTCTCCCAAACCTACGAAGGGTACTCAGCCACAACAAGCGGCGCCGCCGGATCGCCCAACTTCGTACGCTGCGATATTGAGGCCTAGTTCGCCTCGTGCCTCAAAAAAGGAATTCGATGAGATTGGAGATACCTTCAAGGAGGCAACAATCTACAATAGTAAACCCGACATCTTCTACACGGAGGAGGAGGTTTCTTCAATGGCCGATCCTTATAGATTCTCCCTTATTGGAAAATTTTCAGACATGGCAAGAGTTTGGGTGAGAGGCATCTGGTATATTGGAGGTGTGCCCTTGTGCATCTTCAAGTGGTCTCCATATTTTTCCTATGAATCAGAATCATCTGTTGTTCCGGTGTGGATACAATTCCCAGATTTCCCAATTCACATGTTTAATAAGAACAGTTTGTTCTCAGTAGCACGGATAGTGGGGAAGCCAATCAAAATCGATGAAGCCACGGAAGATGGATCTAGGTTATACATGACGTGCGTATGTGTGGAAATAGACCTGCTAGAACCGATGGTAGAGGATTTCTGGATTGGGATTGGCGAGGAGAAACGCCTACAAAGGGTTGTGTATGAGAAATATCCCAAATATTGTAATCATTGTCTTCATTTGGGACACCTTGTCGATGATTGCTATGTCAAAGGGAATCGGCCGAAGCCTGACTGGAACAAAAACAGATTTGATACGATAGCATCTGGTGATTTGTGAGCAAAACTGAATCAGAAGTATACAGAGGGAATTGGCAAAGGAAATGAGGGATTCATTGCTGATACAAATGCTGGAGAATTAAACAGAACAGGACAACAAACTTGGATTTAGAAACAAAAAGATGCAGGTCATCAATCCAATGCAAATAGGGTGGAGATTGCACCCAGAAACCAGTTTCACACGTTGGAAACTCTAGTGGATGGGGGACAAGAAGAACTCAATGAGCCAAATGCTAAAATTTTGATGGAACCAAGTGATAGGATGGACAAGAGGGATGAAGTCAGAAATAGGAATGAGAAGGATAGCAGAAATGAATTCAGAGTTGATCAGATTTCTATTGGAGAGGGAATTTCTAATATCAGGGAAAGGGAGGGACAGGAAAATGGGGGGCAAAATGATCCACCTGGGGACCTAATTAATGGCATGGACTCATCTATTTTGGAAGACAATGGTAGAAGAAAGGATAAAGGGAAAGCAGTGGCAGCTGCAAGTACAGAACAAGGGCGCAGAGAACTAAAAAGATAGCACATCATACAACCCGTGCCAAGAATGTGCCGGTGGCATGCCAGAGGGTATCAATTGTATCAAACTCAATAGGGAATGAATGCACCTGAGGAGGGGGCTCTAATGATGGATAAACAATTTGCACCTGAAGTCCAGCTAGAGGGATTTTCTGAGGCAGTAGCATTGCCAACTGACCAAAGACTGCCACAGGCCATTCACACAATGTTAACATCTGGAGAAGTAATCCTGCGTGACCAAGAGGAGGTTTGCAATCTTAATCAAATTCAGATGGATTCGGATCAACGTGGCAGTTCTTTATTTTCAGATATACAAAAAGATCCTGAGGGTTTGGAGAGATCCAAATCCTTTGTGGAGGAGTTTGAAACTGATGAAGAGGAAGTGGGTCGGCTCCAGAGGACTGCCTCTTTACCTAGGTGTACTTAGCAGAGCTCCCCAAGAAAGGATACCAACAAAAATGCTCCTCCTGGTGCATCCCAATGTGTCACCAGAAGTAAGTCTCAAACACAAAGGGTCTCTTACTCCTTAATGTTTTAATGTCAGGAATGGTTTGGAATATCAGGGGTATAGGTAACCCTGCTTCACTTAGAAGAGTTCATTTTCTAAAAAATCAGTTTCATCTAAATTTCCTGGGCATTTTGGAACCACTGATATCACTTGATGGCCCATTTATTACAAGAAGGTTAGGCTTCTCTTCGACTACTTCTAATTACTCAGGGAAAATATGGTTCATCCACGATGCTAATATATATTGTGTAGTGTTGGAAAACCATGATCAATTTCTTCATCTCAGTTTGAAATTAGCCATGTTTCCTATTGAAATGTTGGTAACTATAGTATATGCTAAATGTTCAAGAGAAGGCAGATATGAACTATGGGAAAAATTGGTTCATCTCAAGCCAAACAATGAGGAATTTTGGATGGTTGGGGGAGATTTTAATGTTATCGCAAAACCATTTGAACATTCTGCAGGTTTTGTAGCAAGGGCAGGAGCAATAGAAGATTTCAACAATTTTATGATGAACACTGGATTGCTAGACGCAGGCTACGTGGGTGATCACTTTACCTGGATGAATAACAGGATATGGAAACGACTTGATAGAATGTTGATCTCTCCATCCTGGCAAAGCCAAGGGTTCTCAGTCAGGGTGGAACATCTCAGTCGTGCAGCTTCTGACCACTGCCCTTTGTTGATTTCTTTTCCAAATTTTGAACAGGCAGTGGCCTCTTTCAGGTTTCAGAAGATGTGGCTTCGGCATCATGGTTTTATGCAAACGGTAAGGCTAAATTGGAACATGCCTAGCCTAGGTTATGGCCTGCTAAAGCTGCAGATTAAATTGAAAAGGCTAAAGAACCATTTGAAGTGGTGGAATAAGGAGGTGTTTGGAAACATCCACGACAATAGAAAAATAGCAGAAGAGCAGTACTCTCTTGCGGAAAAACAGTTTGACTCCGAGCCTACTGAAGAGAATTTGATTAATAAAAATAAGACTCAAGCTCATCTCTTCAAGACACTTCAAATGGAGGAGGAATTTTGGAAGCAACGGGCAGCGGTCAAATGGATGGGTGAGGGTGAAAAGAACATAAATTTTTTTCATAACATGGTTCAAACAAAGAAGATAACAAACAGGATTTTCCGGATATGGGATGAGGGGGAATGTTTAGAGAAGCCAGAACTTATAAGGGCTTCGGGTGTCAAATATTTTGAACAACTGCTTACTGGGGATACCTTTAATGACATGGCAGCTGATCTTCGGCACATACCAGAGCTTGTATCAACAGAAGAAAATTCATCCTTGATAGCCATGCCTTCTATGGAGGAAGTAAAGCAAATAATATGGGAAATGGATCAAGACAGCGCAGCTGGTCCAGATGGGTTCTCTGCAACCTTTTATGTTTCCTGCTTGGACATCATTCAAGAGGATGTGTTACAAGCTGTGCTAGATTTCTTAGCAGGTGGATCTTTACCAAAAGGAATGGCTGCCACAACTATTGTGTTGATACCAAAAAATGAGAATGCACATAAATGGCAAGAGTTTCGGCCCATTAGTTTATGTAATGTCTCATACAAAATTATTTCTAAGTTGCTGGCAAATAGGCTGAGGAAATTTCTGCACAAAATAATATCCCCAGCTCAGAGTGGTTTTGTGGTGGGCAGATTGATCTCGGATAACATCTTATTAGCCCAAGAGCTAACCCACAAATTGAATTATCATGTCCGAGGAGGAAATTGAATCATGAAGTTAGACATAACAAATGCTTTTGACAGGGTACAATGGAATTTATTATTCAGAATTATGGCTGCATTTGGTTTTTCAGACACTTTCATTGCCATGCTTAGGAAATGTATTACTTTCTGTTGGTTCTCCATTCATATTAATGGTCACCTTGCGGGTTTTTTTCAGGCAAAGAGAGGATTAAGATAAGGAGATCCGATATCTCCTTTTCTATTTATTATTGCATCAGAATTTCTTTCTAGGGGCTTGGAAGACCTTTATGCTACAAATCCCAAGTTAAGCTTTATAACCGGTTGTGAAATGAAGATATCTCACCGGCTTATGCGGATGACATTATGGTTTTCTTGAATGGATCAATTGATTGTGTAAAAAAGGTAAAGGATTACCTTAATAAATATGAGTTATTTTCAGGACAATCGGTTAATGCTGGGAAAAGTCTGGTATATCTCTCAAGGAAAATTCCGACAGCCCGGAAAGGCCCAATTTTAGCTGCCACAGGCTTTTTGGAGGGGTCATGGCCTATGACTTACTTAGGTATTCCAATCTTTCCTGGACATAGAAAGACGGCTTACATTTTGCCTCTGCTAGAAATAATAAGGAGGAAGCTACTTGGCTGGAATATTTTGCATCTCTCTCATGGAGGTCGCCTTCTTTTAATCCAGAGTGTGCTGATCTCAATGCCTTTTTATCTATTACAAGTGCTCCTTCCTCCATTATCAATTTTGCATAAATTGGAGATGATCTTTGCTAATTTTTTCTGGGGTACTACTGATACCAAAAGGAACCCTCACTGGATTTCATGGATAAAGATAAGCAAATAGAAATTAGAAGGGGGATTAGGACTGAGGAAATTAGCTGATTTTAGTTTGGCAATGGCGATGAAACTGTGGTACAGATTCAGAGAGCAATCTACTCCCTAGGCAAATTTCCTCACAAGACTGTACTGTGGCTCTACACACCCGAGTATTGTTCCATTGTGAGGCAATGCCTCACCCGTGTGGCGCAGATTGATTAGAATCCGAAACTTAGCAGAACAGAATATAGGTAGGCTACTAGGAGAAGGCAAGATAAATTTCTGGTATGATACATGGCTTGACAGGGGGCCACTTTTTCAGTCTTATACTCTGACAAGAAACCCTAGTGTCATGGTAGCAGATTTCTTGGATGGCTTGGATTGAAGATGGACAGAATCAGAGGCTTGCTCCCAAGCAACGTAGCATCTGAGGTGGCTGAGGTCACTACACATTTAGAGGAGTCAGATCAGATCCTATGGAAGCTTTCAATGGATGGCAAATTCTCGGTAAAATCAGCTTGGAATTGTGTTAGGCAGACACAACCAGTGGTAACAATAAATGCAACAATTTGGAATGGTCTTCTTATCCCAAGTATAGCTATTTTCGCTTGGCGTTTCACAAGGCAAAGGCTTCCTGTAGATTCTTTTTGCAACGCAGAGGAATTCACCTAGCCTCAAAATGTCTTGCTGTGAATCCATGGAGACTTGGGATCATTTATTCTTTGAAGGACCAGTGGCCAAGGGAGTATGATCTTATTTTTCGGGCTTATTCAGTGTGCACAAATTCACCAACCTGAAGGATTGGATGGTTGGTTCTGAATGGTCTAAAGGAGGGCATATACGGGAGGTAATGCCTTTTCTCATTTTATGATTTTTATGGATGGCTAGAAATGACGAAAAGCATCGTCACCTTAAACAAGAGGAGCAGAATATCAAGAGAAACATTATCCGATACCTTCTACTAGGAGAAGTTGCGGGAGTCATTAAAGGCAAACATTGGAAAGGCTACACCTCAATTGCTAGAGCATGGGGGTCAACAATCAAAGCTAACATCAGGAATACTGTCACTGTGGTATATTGGAGGAAGCCGGGAAATGGATTGTTCAAACTAAACACTGACGGATGCTCAAGAGGAAACCCAGGAGAAGCATCATATGGAGTGATTATTCGAGACTTATAGGACAATTCCTTATTGCGAAGCATGGAACTCTGGGAGTAAATTCCAACATAACAGCAGAATTGTCTGCTATACTAATTGGTTTGGAACTATGTGTAGCTCACAGATATCTGTCGGTGTGGCTGGAGTCAGACTCCATGGTTGCGTTGAAGATAATACAATCCACTGCGGTCTGCTGGGAATATAGGAAAATGGTCTTAAAAATCAGAATGTTGATATGGAAGCATCAAGTGAGTTTTTCACATGTGTATCGAGAGGCGAATGTGGATGCAGATTACTTGGCAAATCAAGCTTTCTTTTCCAAAGGGAGAAGGTGTTATGCAGGCAGGAAATAGATAAGACATTGTATGGTATCTGTCGGGTGGACAAGATGGGTATCCCTTATGTGAGACTGGATCGGAAAATAGTGTAGCAGATGCATAAAGTGGCCAGAAGTCTGGGGTTTGGGAAGCATGGAATGAACCCACATATCAGGCCTATGAAATGTCAATATGGCAGTGTTCTGAATAGGCAGTGTCTTCTGAAATTGTGTGCTGGCTATATGTAACGACCCGGAAAATTCTCTTAATATTTTCTTAAAATATTAAGCATGTTTAAATAATTTTCCAAGGGGCCTAGAAATATTAAGGAGAACTTAGGCCTAGAAAATCCATGTGTTCTCATTTAAATTGAGAAAACTAAGTACCAATGAGCTTTAAATGGGCTCCAAAAATGGATATTAATTAGGTAAATTAATATAAATTAGGTAAAATTAATACAAATATAAAGAATTTATTTAGGAATATTGGCATAATTATGGGTGATTTTAGGGGGGATTTTCGGAATTTAGGAAATAGAAATAATAAAATAAATGAAATAAAAATAAAATAAAAATAAAGGTGCATGAGCCAATGATTGAACCTTGGACCTCTTGTACAACCATGTAAGCCTTAACCAACTCACCTAGAAAGTGATTGTTGGGAGGAAATGAAGTGGATATTAGTTAAAGCATAGAAGAAGATGAAGGGTCATGGAAAGACTCTTCATTTACCTCCTTAATGGGCTATTAAAGGGGGGTTTTGGGAGTTACCTCTTCTTCCCATTACTTGCATTTTCGAAACTCTTCCTCCCCTCATTCTTGCAGAGCACCAAGAAGGGGTTTCCCCTTGGGAAAACTCCACAATAAGGTCCTACCACCAAGATCTAAAGGTTTCCTAAGGTTCCAAGGCTAGGGGTGATCAAGAGACAACAAGTCTTCCTTCTTCTTTCCATCTAAGGTCTAAAAATCAAGAAACCCCAAGGTAAGACTCCCTCACCTGTGGTATAATAGTTCCCTATGATTTCCATGATTTTTTAGCATGATATATTGGTTAGTTTTTGGATTTGATGTTGAAAGGAAGAAAAACTAAGAACCTTAAGATTAAGGGTTTCGGCCACCATGATTTACAGGTCTATAAATATGCCAAAAATATTGATAATGTTATTTAATGTTCCCTTATGATGTGTAGAGGTTAAGTATAATTTTTGGGAATTTTTGGAGTACCCTAGGATACCCTAGGGTTTCGGCCAACATGAAAGAAACAAAACTAAGAACCTTAAGTTTAAGGGTTTCGGCCACCATGATTTACAGGTCTATAATTATGCCAAAAATCATGATAATGTTATTTAATGTTCCCTTATGATGTGTAGAGGTTAATTATAATTTTTGGGGATTTTTGGAGTAATCTAGGACACCCTAGTGTTTCGGCCAACATGAAAGAAACAAAACTAGGAACCCTAAGTTTAAGGGTTTCGGCCACCATGATTTACAGGTCTATAATTATGCCAAAAATCTTGATAATGTTATTTAATGTTCCCTTATGATGTGTAGAGGTTAAGTATAATTTTTGGGAATTTTTGGACTACCCTAGGATACCTTAGGGTTTCGGCCAACATGAAGGAACCTAAGCAAGCACCCTAGGACACCCTAGGGTTTCGGCCGCCATGTTTAAAGGTCTAAAATGATGATAAAAATCCCAATCATGATGTTTAATGTACTTTCATGATGTCTAGAGGTTTAATACAATTTTTGGGAATTTTTGAGGTACCCTAGAGACCCCATATGTTTCGGCCAACCTCAAGGACCCAAGGGTTAGGGTTGAGCCTTTAACTTCAAGTATATGTTTATGTGTTGCCATGATAAGTATGATAAGTTTATGTTCAGGATATGAATGATGCCATGATAAGAATGATAGGGTTAAGATCACGATAAAAATGATGCTATGATATGTTAGGTTCATGATATGAATGATGCCATGTTAAGTATGTTATGTTTATGTTTAAGAATGAGGATGATGCCATGTTTAAGAATGAAAATGATGTCATATTAAGTATGTTATGTTTATGTTCATGATAAGAATGATACATGCCATGTCTTATGAATGATACATATGTATGCCATGATTTATGAATAAGATGTATGTATGCCATGTCTTATGAATGAAGTTAAAGTACATGCCTTTAAGGCACAACTATGATGTTAAGTATGATGAATGACAAGTATGATGAATGAATGATGATGAACGACAAGTATGATGAATGAAAGATGATGCTTATGTCTTTAAGGCATAAATATGCTAAACGGCACGGTCGATGGTTGACGGTACGATGGTCGAGAGGACCGGTAAATGGGCCGGTAGACGGGCCGAGCCGTAACAAGTTATGCTATGTTAAGTATGCTATGAATGAATGATGAATGATGACACATGAAAAGTATTTTACTTTATGTATGGGCTTGTACCGGACCGAAGTATGGGTCCAAGGGATGGGCACCTTAAGAACGCCCCGGTTTTGGACTACCGAAGCTGTCCACGGTTCTGGCCCTACCGGAGCTGGGCAACAGGGATGGGCACCTTAAGAACGCCTCGGTTTGGGGACTACCGACTATGCTGTCCTTACCCTAGTAGGTTGGGGCTCGCGACCTCGGACTTGCTAGGGATGCATGATATGATGTATGTATGTGGTACAAGCCGGGGACCCCAAATGATGTTATGATGATTATGTTTAAGCATTTAAAAGTATGTTTTAAAAGTTAAGCATCCCTTATGTATATGCATTCGACTTATGCATCCATTCATGTTATGCATTATGCTATGTTGATAAGATTTTATGCTTAGTATGCATGAGAATGAATGATCTATGCCATGATTATGTTAGGAAGAGGTTCATATGCCATGATAGGTTTTATACCATGAATTATGTCATGCTTAGAATGTTCACTATGTTTATGAATTATGCCATGAATTATGCCATGCTTAGAATGTCTATGATGTTTATGTTTATGCCATGAATTATGGCATGCTTAGTATGTTCACTATGTTTATGAATTATGCCATGCTTAGTATGTTCACTATGTTTATGAATTATGCCATGAATTATGTCATGCTTAGAATGTCTATGATGGTTATGTTTATGCCATGAATTATGTCATGCTTGGAATGTTTATGATGTTTATGTTTATGCCATGTATCATGCCATGCTTAGAATGTTCACTATGTTTAGATCCATGCCATGAATTATGTTCACTATGTTTATGAATTAGGCCATGAATTATGCCATGCTTAGAATGCCTATGATGTTTATGTTTATGCCATGAATTATGCCATGCTTAGAATGTTTATGATGTTTATGTTTATGCCATGAATTATGTCATGCTTAGAATGTTTATGATGTTTATGTTTATGCCATGTATCATGCCATGCTTAGAATGTTACTATGATTATGTTCATGCCATGCTATGTATACGACAAGTGACGTAAGATGTTATGTTCTAAGTAGAGAACCAAGTATGTTAATGTTTTATGTGCTCATTATGAGATGATGAATGATGAATGGTTTTGTGAGTAGGAAAGAGTCTTACTAAGCCTCTGTGCTTATAGTCTTATTTCCTTATACCGCAGATCATTCAAGGGGACAATGAAGGAAGCAGCAGGAGGGCAAGAACGCATGTGTGTCGTAGTGACTTGGCCCAGGAAACTATATGTTTACTTATATGTTTGAATAATGACTTATGGAACCTTATGATATGATGTTATGTGAGACATGATATGATGCTTAAGTTCAAAGTTAATATGCTAAGGTTCTCATGTCAATAAGTTAAGAATGGTAACAGGGCATGTATAAGTTAAGTTATTCCGCTGCCTTATGATGTCTACATGCCCTAAGCATGTTAACGTAACGCCGCTTAGGAAAAAAAAAAGCGGGCGTTACACTATATTCACATGTTTTGATCGGAATTCACAAACAAGTGGCAGAATTCATATGATTTGATTCAGTAATGGTGGTAGCAAGGTTTCACTATCTTTCAAGCTGTATTTAAAGAAATTCAGTAATGGTGGACACTGGGTTGGACTGGCTCTCAAAAACCTTTTACAGTAGGGTTGTCAAGTCTTCTTTTGATAACTGGAGGCTGGATATTGTGCCAAACGGAGGTTCGCAGTTTTAACCAGAAACTGTCTCAGTATGCATGTTATGGAATGGAAACTATTACTGAATGCAGAAATCCAATACGAGTGCAAGATAAGCCAATTACTATAGCTTTCTGTTTTCTATTCTGGTTATATTTATCCTTTGATAGTTGTAAACGTGCCAAATAATACTGCTCTCTGAATTCTGTCCTGGTAATATTTCTCCTCTGAAAGTTGCAAAGGTCTTTGGGGATTCTCTTTTATATTGCTGACAACTTTCTAGCATTGTTGCTTGATGTTAATTGTGCAAAACTTCTGTAAAGACTGATATGATTGCTATAGAAATGCAGTAATCTGAAGGGGTTTTTCTGCAGATATAAGGAAAAAGAATCTGAAGCCATGGCAATTCTTGCTCCCACACCAGTGTGCCAATTCTTTGGGGTTTATCAACTGTCTAGTTTTGATGAACCATGGGTTTCAGACTTATAGCGATTATGTAAAATATGTTGAGGTGCTGACAAGTTTCCTAGCATACTTGTTTGCTCGAAATTTATGCTTGGTGTTAACTGTAAAAATCCCAGATGCAGTATCTGATCTTTCGCAGATTTAAGAAGAAGAAATTTGAAGCTATGGTAATTTTTGCGCATACATCAGTGTGTTAAAAGCAGGGTTTTTGAAGGTGATGGTTAATATTGGGATGAAGGTGTGCTACTGGCTATATATTCAGGCTGTAGAAATTCAAAATGGAGGTGCTGACCTGGTGTTTCAAACAACTGCAGTGCGTGCCACAAGACACTGAATGGTTCTAGTTACTGTAACGCGTGCACTGATTCCACCACTTCAGCTCTATTTTCCCTACATTATCAGTGGCTCTTTTCCTTTTCGAATGCGTGGAAGGAGATGTGAAGATGTGGACATGGATAGATAGGGATGGTGAATGAATCACCGTATGTGATTCATCTAGTCCGTAGCAAACGGCTATGGTAAAGACACCTTAAATCCGTTGATGGCTGAGGCTTTGACAAAAAGCCTAATAGGTGCATAGATCCACCATAGATATATCTAGTCCGTAGTAACGGCTACGATAAAGACGCATCAAATCCGTTTATGGCTGGTCACTGGGCCAAAGTGAACATCGGGTGTGCAACTCTAGCTGAAGCGTTGAGATGGAATATTTAGATGGTACATGGAAAGCCTTTTCTATACAATTAGATCCAAGAAAAGTGAAATCTACTAGAAAGTAAGAACAAAGCAGGTCAAAGGTAAAAGTGCTTAGAGTGGGATTCTATATCTGTTGTTAATAAGGAGCTAGCTGGTATTTGTATAGTTTTATATTGGCAGTCAGTATTTTCTTTACCTTTAAGAGATACATGTAAATCAGTCATAGTCTTTGTACCTCTGTATTGGAAGGTCAGGTTTTAGCCCCCCTTCTAATTCGGATTTCTCTTTCAGTAAAAAGAATTTTTGTTTTAATAAAAAAAAAGAACAAAAGATAAGTTTTATTTTCATGGGCAATTCATCCCCCCTTTTGTCGACCGCACGATCTCCGACAAGTGGTATCAGAGCAAGGACACTCCAGAACATCTGAANATATCTCTAAATGTGCAATTGTGAAGTATTGAAATATCCCTAGTCGATGAATTGATAAATACGGACACTATCAATTCTGTTGAGACTAGCATGGGTTATTCTCTAATCAGCTGATTCTTACTGGCTGGTGACATTGGGATGTCCGGAGATAAACATGGATGCTAGTTAAGGGAACTAGTTCATTGGAGTGACTAGCTGTAAAACTTCATATGGTAATCTATAAAGATATGTCACTGAAGTTATTACTGCAGCTTAAGTGCGATGTTCCTTTGACTTGCGGTGTTCAAGTCATCTTGGTCATAGAGACTTATACTTTAACATCTTAAGCAAGCATCTCCAAGGAGGTGTGGACCCAGGATGATTGGGTATAAGCCGAAGTGCCCGAAGATGTTTGAACAAGCCTACAAAGGATTCACCACTCCTTGCGAGGAGATGTATACCCAGGCCTATCGTCGGATTGTTACTCAAAGCCTCTGGCCAGAGCATATCATGTTTAGAGTGCGAGTCTCTTAAATACATGAGAGTAATTAGAAATCCAAAGGACGAGAAAGACATTACTTGGGCTAGGTGTGACGTAGTCAGCCTAGTGGGGACTGACACAAATAGACCGTGTCCTGAACCAAGTGGGTATAAGATGGTGAAGGGAATGGGGCACGATTCATTAGAGCTGCTGAAAGGTTTCGGAATTACTTCTGAGGTCAAACCGTTGATCTTTCGATTAATTGGGGGTCATGATGTACTACTAGGTGCCACTCATGACCGTTCTATAATTGGTTAATTATAGACGACCAACATAAATCGAAAGCCTATTTAGTCACACGCACTACGAGTAATCCGAGGGATTTAAAACAAGTTAAAAATTGGATTTTCCAATCAAGAGAAATAAGTTGAATCTGAGTTAATCAGAGGCGCAATGGAAACTTAAAATGGCTAAGTCTTTTGAAGGCTTATTGGGCGAATTAAATGAGTTTAATTCGCGATCGGTTCGGCTCGGTTTGGCCGGCCAAAGAGGGTGTTAACCCCCTTTGGTTTGGCCGGCCACAACAAGGGGAAGAAACCAATTTATTTGGTTTAATTAATAAAATAAATCTAGCGCGATTTCTTTTATAAATTATGGATAAATAAATTTGTATAAAGAAATTTATATAAATAAATTTATAGAAATTTATTCTTTTTATGGAAATTAAAATGATCCATGGAATGATTTATTTTAATTTTATAAAATCAATTATGAATTGATTTTTTTCATAATAAGAAAGTTTATAAATTTCTTATAAAATTTATTCCATAATTAAAGGAGAGAAGTATTTGTTTTATTATAAAGTTAGTTATAATAAAACTAGGCATAACGGAATTATTCATAAGAAAGATTATAAGATAAATTTCTTATGAAAATAATTCCGTTAATTCCGTTAAGAGAGAGATTTGGCAAGGGAGAAGCAATTATATAAGGACCCAAAGGCAAGCCTTAAATTCCTAATCAATTAATCAAGAGATTAGTTGCTCTCTCTCTCTCTCTACATGCCTCTCTCTCTCTAGGGCCGGTGCCCCTCTCTCTCTAGGGCCGGCTCTCTCTCCTCCCCTAGGGCCGGTGCAACTCCCAAGGTGGGCGTGAACTTCATCCACCAAGACGACCTCAGAGAAGAAGAAGCGGATCACATCTCCTTCCTTCTCGGAATTTAGATTCCGTCTCTTGGTAGTTAGTTTCCTTTCTTCTCTCTTGATCTTCTAGTTGTGCCTTTAGAGAATCTAGTAGTTCTCGTCGGCACAAAACTCGTGGCTTTGTGAAGTCATCCCGAAGAGAACTCGGCGTGGACGCGAATAGAGGCGGAGCTTCCAAGGGACGCTACGGTTGGATCTCGTCCCTTACTTCGAGTTACGCGAGGTAATGAGTAAATTAGTTTACTTTCTGCAAAATTTTAATTTATGATCATGTCCACACATCATAAGGCCGCATGCTAGATACGTGGTTAAAAATAATTTGAGAAATTATTCATGCTAATTCTTCCGCTGCACGTAAATATTTTAAAATTTACGAACCCATATCCTCGTCAACATGCACCCGGTCCCAACAGTGGTATCAGAGCCGGTTAGTGTTTGACATAATCATATAATTGTTTTGCGGAAAACTTTGTCATAATCTCAATTTTGAAAAAAAAATTTTCAATTATGGAAACTTTTCAATTATAATAAATTATAGATTTAGGAATTTCTAAGTTTGGAAATCCTCATGAAATTTCGCAAACTTTTGAAATATCCTAGTTTCTAAAAATTTTATAATAATTGTGAAAACATTCCATCTTTGGAAACTTTCCAATTTTGGAAATTTTCTATTTTAGAAATTTTCCAACTTTGGAAATATGTAAGTTTTCTTTGTACCAGAAACTTACAATTATTCTGAAAACCTATTATGAAATCTCGCAATTTTGGGCACTTTCTTTTAAGAAAGTCTAGACAAATTTATGGATAATTAATTGACAATTAAATTTGAATTGGTTTTTAAATTGACAACAAAATTCTTTATTTTGGATTGAGCCTCGGGGAGCCGTCCAATTTAAAGTTAGTTGTTGTAATTTAATTTCCCAATTTTAAATGAAATTGTCATGTTTAATTTGGTTGCGCTTCCGAAGCGGACCAAATTGGATTTACGACAAATTACTTTTCTTTGGGTATCTGAGCCTCGGGGAGCCACCCTTAGAAAACGATTTGTTGTAATTAATTAAATCCATGAATAAAATATGATTTAAGAGGTGATGCTCTTACATATTGTTGTCTCCAAAATTAATTAGGAAATGGTTTCCTATAGAGTTTTCTTAAAAGAGATTTTCATGAAAATAATATGTCGTTGAATTAAGGGAATTGTCTCTTAATTTAATAAGATTTGATTTAGAGAAATCAAAGTCTTAAACATATTATTTCCGAAATTGATTATGACAATTTAGGAAATTGTTTCCCAAAACAATTCTTTTAATAAAGTATGAAATTAGAATTAGGAAATCCGGTTCCTAATTCAAATTATGGGACTTGATAAATTAAGTCACATACATACTTTATTAAGGAAATCGTTAGTCATGACATAATGTCATGAATGTGCTTAGAAAAGAAAGGATGAGACCCAAAACCCCTTACAAAATATTAAGGCAAACACCTTCCATTAATATGGTTAGAATCGGAGTTTTGTTTCTCGTTTGGGTTGATGGACACATCCATGCCCGGCTTGAACCTCAACATGTTCAAACCATGGAATTAGTTTATGAATAATATAGTTGGAGTCAGAGGTCAATCCTTAGTTTTGGTTGTTGGACACATCCAAGCCTGACTAAATGGTTGAATGAGCTCCAACCATATTAAAACTATTTCTTGATTAATGGGTCAGCCTTAAGCTTGGAGCATCGATTTGTTGTGCCACAGCCAAGGTCGATGTAAAGAGAGGTGCAGTTGGGTGCTATGTATAATGTTGCATACTTGTTAATGAGTTAACAACCCAATGATTTATGCAAATATTTAATTAGTTGATAGCATAAAGTGATAGTTACATATATGTGATATGTAATCGGTATAATTACCTACCTTCATAGCTAAGAATAACTTGATGGCCACAGCCATGGTGGTTCTTATCTATGGTTGGATATCAACCTATTTGGAGATGTTCCTACGATCTCTCGAATTGATCCGGGTGCTGCGGATGCCCGATCAAGAGCTGTAAAACCCTACTACCTCGTGGTGCTGCTGATGCCCGAGGTGAGTAGGCTGGTTCGGGTGCTGCGGATGCCTAACCAAGAGCTATAAAACCCTACTACCTCGCGGTGCTGCGGATGCTCGAGGTGAATAGGCTTGGTCCGGGTGCTGCGGATGCTCGACCAAGAGCTGTAAAACCCTACTACCTTGCGGTGCTGCGGATGCCCTAGGTGAGTAGGCTTGGTCCGGGTGTTGCGGATGCCGGACCAAGAGCTGTTAAAACCCTACTACCTCGTGGTGCTACGGATGCCCGAGTTGAGTAGGCTTGGTCCTGGTGCTGCTGATGCCCGATCAAGAGCTGTAAATCCCTACTACCTCGCGTTGTTGAGATGCCCGAAGTGGGTAGGCTTGGTCCGGGTGCTGCGGATGCCTGACTAAGAGCTGTTAAAACCCTACTACCTCGTGGTGATGCGGATGCCCTAGGTGAGTAGGCTTGGTCCGGGTGCTGCGGATGCCCAATCAAGAGCTATAAAACCCTAGTACCTCGCGGTGCTGTGGATTCCCAAGGTGAGTAGGCTTGGTCCGGGTGCTGCGGATGCCCGACCCAGAGCTGTAAAACCCTACTACCTTGTGGTGCTGAGGATGCCCGAGGTGAGTAGGCTTGGTCCGGGTGCTGCAGATGCCCAACCAAGTGCTGTTAAAACCCTACTACCTCGTGGTTCTGCGGATGCCTGAGGTGAGTAGGCTTGGTCCGGGTGCGGCGGATGCCCGACCAAGAGTTGTAAAACTCTACTACCTCGCGGTGTTGTGGATGCCCGAGGTGAGTAGGTTTGGTTCGGGTGCTGCGGATTCCTGACTAAGAGCTGCTAAGACCCTTCTACCTCGCAGTGCTACGGATGCCCGAGGTGAGTAGGCTTGGTCCGGGTGCGGCGGATGCCCGACCAAGAGCTGGCTAGAAGAACATGGCTGAGGTCATTTCTTTGTGGCTGTCCAGCAAAGACTTGTATTGATGTGTAGCCGCCTATTGGTCGCTGAGCTCTAGGGTTCTTGAGCTGAAGGTTATCCTTGCTGCGCTGGTGACCCCTTGGTCCGTGGCATGAAACAAAACGATCTCACTTATGAAGGTAAAAGCGGGTTGTGTAAATTCACAAGGAACCATAGATTAAAAGAAGAAAGACTTTGAGTACACAAAGAAAAGGGACAATAGTGGTCCATCAAGAATTCCAATTTACATTTAGTAGTTACACTCTCAAACAACAAAGCAAAGTATAAGGAGACACAACTACTATAGCTCCTCCCACTGGGTCGATGCTTGTCTCAGCCGGGTCCTCCCGGCCTGCTCGACTTCACCTGGGGCTTCCCTCGGGGTCGCTTGCTCCTTGGACTGAATAGTTGCTCTGCAACTTCCTTGCTCCTCGAGTCAGGGAAGAACACTTCTTCTTCATTCCCCTTGCCCCTCACTTCGAGGACAAATGATGCACAAGGAGCAAAAAAGAAAAGATACTCAAGATAGTAGGCCAAGAAATGTGTTAATTACATTCAGAATGATTACATATCTGGCGCATTAGAAAAAAATGAAAAAGTTACTAAGAACAAAAAACAAAAAGAAGGCAAGGCCTGGGTTGGGAAAGAGCTCTATATTTCCTGCTCTTTGGGCGAAAGCTCATGCCAGACCTGACCAATGCTCAGACCACTCAAATCTGCGTCTAGTTTAAGCAATTGGACCTTTCTCAATTGCCTAATGGCACCATTGAAGCCCTGTTTTAGGCGCTTCAATACCTGCCTAGCCAAAAGGTCGTCGAACTCGTCAGACTGCAAAAATCTGGCCTTGAACTCTGCCTCAGCCTTGGACAGTTGAGCTTCTTTGTCGGTCTTATACTTCTGTAGTTCAGCTTCAACCTCCTTTTTGGCAGACTTCAACTCGGCCACCTCCTAAGACAATCGATCATGAGCCCCTAGGGCTTCCTTGAATTTCTGAGAGGTGGCCAAAGCCTTGTCCTTGGCTTGGGTGGCTTCCTCCTGGAGGTCGGATGCATGTGCAGCTGCCAGCTCTATTTCAGATACTTTAGTGGCTAGTTGGTGCTCCTGTTCTTTGGTACGATCCTCTAGAGTCTTCAATGAGGACTCCAAGAGCTGGACGTTGGCAGACAACTCCTTCGTCTGGGTCTGGAGTTGCTCCCACTCCTGGGTCAGCTTCTGCAGGTTATCGAAGAGGACCTGGTTCTTCTTTGACAGGGAGAGTTCCCGGAGGTGGTAACCGTGCAGAGTCTCCTCAGAGGCCAGCAGGGTGTCGAGGCAATGTTCTACCTTCACCCTTAGGGCCCTATTGACCTCCAGCTGCAGGAGGCCTGCCTCGTGGGCACGGCCAGTCTCCGCTTCTAATTTCGCCACTCGCCGGAGGAGGTCTTCGGTAACCCCTCGGGAGCACAACAAGTGGCTCGTAGCAGCGCAGTTAGAAGCGACCTACAATATGAAAGAATGACAGTTAAAGCGTGTAAAAAGAAAACTTAAGGGAGGGGGGAGAAAGTTAATGTGCAACTACCGTCAGCAGAGATTGATGTAGCATGCCCAGAGACCTGGCTGACCCAACCAACCTCCTCAGCTGAGCAGGAGGGGGAAGAAGTTCCTCTGCAGCCCAAGTCGACGGGCCAGGTACGTTTCTGGGGTCAGGGACGTCTTCCTCCGAGTTGGACGCCCCCTACTGTCCATGACTTTTGGAGGGGGTTGCCTTTATTTGGATTGATTGGGAACCTTTGACCGCTGCTTTCTTCGCCATCGGGGCCTTCCGGTGGGAGCGAGGTACACCGGGCAACACCTCCTTGCCTCGCCAATTAGCTGGAGTATCGGTCGGGGCGGTTGGATCAGGGGCAGCAAGATTAGTGGAGATCCCAGAAGGAGAGGAGGGCATCTTCCGAATGCTGTTGGACAGAGGCACCACATCCTCCTCATCAACGGTGGGCGGAAGCTCCGAGTGTAACGACCCGAAAAATTCTCTTAATATTTTCTTTAAAATATTGAGCATGTCTAGATAATTTTCCGATGGACCTAGAAATATTAATACGAATTTTAGCCTAGAAATTCATGTTTTCTCATTTAAATTGAGAAAAATAAGCACTAATAGGCCTTATATGGGCTTTCTAGTACCATGATTATGGATGAATTTTAGGTAAAAATTAATAGAAATATAAAGGGGTTTTAATGAGAAATATTAACATAATTATGGGGGAATTTTTAAGGAATTTTTGAAATAATAGAAAATAAAATAAAAATAAAATAGAAAAAAATTAGTGCATGCACCAAGGATTGAACCTTGGACCTATTGTACAACCATGCATGCACTAACCAATTCACCTAGCAAGGGATTGCTATGAGGAAATGAAGTGGATTATGGTTAAGGCTTAGGGAAAATGAAGAGACACCATGACTCTTCACTTACCCTCCTTAATGTGTTATAAAGAGGGGGCATGGGAGTTACTTTCTTTCTTCCATCAAGTCCACCTTTCTTCTTCCTCCTCCCTCATTCTAGTCAAAACCCCAAGAGGGGATTCTCCCTTGGAAAAGGCTCACCTAAGGCTGCATCTCCAAGATCTAAGGCTTTTACAAGGGTACAAAGGCTAGGGGTGGTCAAGAAGCAACAAGATCTTCATCCTTCTCCCAAATCTAAGGTCTATAATCAAGATCAACCAATGTAAGACTCCCTCACCTGTGGTATAATAGTTCCTTTTTGATTTTTAGCATAATATGAAGTTGGTTTTGGGTTTGATGTTGAGAGAACCATGTTTTGGACCCCTATAGTATTCGGCCACCATCGGTTTTTGGGTCCATGATGATGTTAAAAATCTTAATCATGCTTTCTAATGTGTTCTCATGATGTTTAGAGAATAAGTATAATTTTTGGGAATTTTTGGAGTACCCTAAGACCCTTTAGGGTTTGGGACCATTATAAGGACTCCATGACTAGGGTTGGATTTAACCCTTCAATCATGTATCTTGTGTACCCTTATGATACAAGGGGAGGTTGAAGGGGGTTTATGTGAATTTTCACAAGGTCTTATGACCCTAAGGGTTTCGGCCAAGAAGGTTCTAGGGCAAGGAGTTAGGGCTTATCTCAAGTAAGGGCCCTAATGACTCCTATGGTATGGTATGGAAGGTGTTAGATGATTAATTGTAAATTTTATGAATTTATTCATGCACCCATGGCTCTTACATGTTTCGGCCAACCCTAGAAAAGTAGGGCTAAAAGCTAGGGTAAACCCTAATCATGAGCCCTAATGACTCCTTATGGCCTTAGATGTACTGTATGGTTGTTTCTTTTTCCTTATGCTACCTTATATGTCATGGAATGATGGAATCCCTCCCTTGTAAGTTTCGGTCAAGCATGGTCACTAGGGATTGGGTGGAGTTACGGTTTGAAGAATGATGGTTTATGCTTTATTATGAAGTATATATAAAGGTTCAAGCATGTGGTAGGAATTAAGTCACCTATAACCCTAACCTTAAGCACCATGTTTCATGTGTGTATGTTTGGATGCCATGCTTAATAGGGTTTATTTATGAATGTCTTATGTTCTATGCCATGCACTTGGATAATAGGTAGCATGTTTATGGAAGTCCTAACTATGCAAGCTTGAGATAGATACCATGCTTATGTATGAAATGCAATGCTTACCTTATGTATCATGATCATGCATGCCATGTTTTATGAATGAAGATGCATGCCATGTTTATGAATGATGATGCATGCCATGTTTTATGAAAGAAGATGCATGCCATGTTTATGAATGAAGATAATGCTCATGCCTTCTAGGCATCATAATGCTATGCATTAAGTATGAACAATGAAAGGACAAGCATGTTTTAAGTCATGCTTCATGTAACAAGATTATGCTATGTTTAAATATGCCATGAATGTCTTATGAACGATGAAGCATGTAAGGTATTTTACTTTATGAATGGGCTTGTACCGGACCGAAGTATGGGTCCAAGGGATGGGCACCTTAAGAACGCCCCGGTTCTGGACTACCGACTATGCTGTCCACGGTTCTGGCACTACCGAAGCTGTGCAACAGGGATGGGCACCTTAAGAACGCCCCGGTTCTAGGACTACCGACTATGCTGTCCTTACCCTAGTAGGTCGAGACTAGCTACCTCGTATTTATTTAGGGATGCGCGCACATGATGTATGTATGTGGTACAAGCCGGGGACCCCAATGATGTGATGATTATGTTTAAGTATTTAAAAGTATGATTTTAAAAGTTAAGCATCCTTATGTATATGCATTTGACTCATGCATTCATTCATGCTGTGCATTATGCCATGATAGTAATGTCTTATGCTTATGGCCATGCTAAGAATGTCTACTTATGTTTACGTTTATGTCATGTATCATGCCATGCTAAGAATGTCTACTTATGTTTACGTTTATGCCATGTATCATGCCATGCTAAGAATGTCTACTTATGTTTACGATTATGCCATGTATCATGCCATGCTATGAATGTCTACTTATGTTTACGTTTATGCCATGTATCATGCCATGCTAAGAATGTCTACTTATGTTTACGATTATGTCATGTATCATGCCATGCTAAGAATGTTACTTATGTTTATGTTCATGCCATGTTAAGTGAAATCTTATGTCCATGTATTATGTAAGAACTAGGTCATGCTAAATGATTTTAGATACTTATGTTCTATGTAGAGCACCAAGTTATGTTAATGTTTCATGTGCTCATGATTAAGTGATGAATGATTTTAGTGAGTAGGAAAGAGTCTTACTAAGCCTGTGTGCTTATAGTCTTATTTCCTTATACCGCAGATCACGCAAGGGGACAATAAGGAAGCAGCAGGAGGGCAAGAATGCATGTGTGTGGTAGTGACTTGGCCAAGAAAATAATATGTTTACTCATCTTATGCTAGAACTTTACTTTTATTACTTATGTGCTTGAATGATGACTTATATGACTCTATGACATGATGTTAAGTATGACATGATATGATCTTAAGTATGAAGTCAATATGCCAAGTTCCTATGTCATTATGTTAGGAATGGTAGTATGTGCATGTATGTGTAAGATTAAAGTTATTCCGCTGCCTTATGATGTCTACCTGCCCTACTCATGTTAACGTAACGCCGCTTTATGGAAAAAAAAAGTGGGCGTTACAGGTTGGTATTAGAGCAATTACCATCTCACTACACTCACATCAAACTCTCTTCCTGCAGCTTCAAAGTAAGTACCTTTCTGCATATTTTATGATAGTAAGCACTTTTAGGATGTTTTATAGTTTTAGGATATGCAAGTATGAACGATGTTTATGATGAAAAGTACTTTAGGATATGTGACTATGAACTGTTTTATGGTTTTAGGATATGCAAGTATGAACGATGTTTATGATGAAAAGTACTTTAGGATATGTGACTATGAACGATATTTTATCTTCTTTTATGAAATCAAATACTTAGGATTGGGTATGCGGGTAGGGATAGAAAAAAAATGTAATATAGTAATTATTAAGGTGAAGGAAACTGAGTTTATCGTGTGTGCTTTCCTCTGTATATATTTGTGAATTGGAAAAAAAAAACTAGTTCTGTACTGGTTTTTGTCAGTTCCGTACTGACTGTGTTTTTTTTCAATTCCAGATGTTGCATGAGATTGGCACCACGAGTCGTTACCAGGGGCGGAGTCGTGAGCTGCTGGAGCAAATAGAAGAGGTGGAGTATAGTCCGGTCCTTGGGATCCAAGGCAATATGGGGAAGTTGGACCGGCTATTCTAGAAGCTCGAGCAGGAAGGGTTTCCAATCATGGATGATCATAGGATTGGAGCTCTGTTTTGTTCATTGCCCAATCGTGCGAAAGAGGTTGCTTATCAGATCTGGGGGCAGCAAGGATGCCGTATCTCATATACGGAATTATGTAGGCAACTTCTGCGGCATGAGTTTCCGGAGGATCTGGAGGACTCTGAGGAAGATCCCAAGATGTACGAGGAGGATCCTGAGATGTATGAGGAGGACCCCGAGATGTACGAGGAGGGTCCCGAGATGTTTGAGGAGGAGCCCGAGATGATTGAGGAAGATCCTGAGATGCTCGAGATGTTTGAGGAAGACCCGATGATCGAGGAAGATCCTGAGATGCTCGAGATGTTTGAGGAAGACCCCGAAGTGGCCGAGGAGGTTCCGGAGATAGAAGAAGAGGATCCGATGGAAACGGTAGAAGATCCTGAGGCAGGTCCGGGGGAGATGAACGAGGGGGTGCTAGTTACTGCCATGATATTCTTCATTATGGGCATGATGGTAACTCATTTATTTCATTGAGTTCGGTTAGTTTTTGGTGAACCAATAAGGTCTAAGTTAGTGATAATACAATTAGTCATTAGTGTGACTCAACCTTATGTTCATAAACATGGTATGAATTGAGCACTATCATAATGTTAGTAGTTAAGGTGAACCTAATGTTAACGAAATGTTATATAACCTGTACATTATATGAGTTACCAATCGTATAATATAATTGTATTATAGTACATGAACCAAATAATAATAATATAAAAATTTTATGGTATTATGAATAATCTATAATATAGTCACACGTAGAAAATTTTCTAATAGCCTACATACATAAGATTATAACACCCTCACCTAGGTTAGCATATAGCATTAGTTCCATGATACTAATACTAATTAATGGTATAGGTCATACGGTATAACTTAGGTTGGGACGCATAGGGTAGGGTCCTAATTATATTAACATTTATTACAGATTATGGGTCCATTATATTTTCATACTAATTAAAAATATTAGTACTATCAACGAATATTTCACTGTTATCTTATATATAATATATAAGATTTCCTTAAGTTACTCTATGGTAATACAATAAATAGAATCTCATCTGTTCTATAATAACCATACAACTAATATAATTCGTAACTCAGGTTGAGAACTAATATTTCGAAAGCCTACTATTGTTAGGTTATCCATAATTAAAATAAGCATATAATTATGGCATATGCATATAATTATACCATGGAGTTATTGGTGACACTAGCTCAATTATATGTTAAGGAGGTAATCAGACTTCATGGAGTTCCCAAGACCATCATCTCAGATAGGGATGGTCGCTTTACTTCGCATTTTTGGGAGTGTGTTCAGAAGTCTCTCGGCACTAAATTACGATTTAGCACTGCCTTTCACCCTTAGACTGACGGGCAAACTGAACGGGTAAATCAAGTACTAGAAGACATGTTGCGAGCTTGTGCCCTGGATTTCAAAGGAAGTTGGGGTCGATATCTATGCTTAGCGGAATTCGCATACAACAATAGCTACCAAGCTACTATTGGAATGACACCTTACGAAGCCTTGTACGGGAGGAGATGTAGGTCTCCGATCTGTTGGTACGAAAGTGGTGAAAAGAAGGAAATGGGGCTCCCAACGGATGTCATCGACAGTACCACCCGAGCTATACAGAATATTCGACAACGAATAGAAGTTGCCCAGAGCCGGCAGAAGAGTTATGCAGATGTCCGGCGTAGACCACTGGAATTTAAAGTTGGAGATTTGGTGTTCCTCAAAGTGGCTCCTATGAAAGGGGTGACAAGATTTGGGAAGAAAGGAAAACTAAGTCCGCGTTATGTGGGGCCGTACCTGATTCTGAAAAGAGTCGGTAAGGTGGCATATGAGCTAGGGCTGCCTCCAGAGATGTCGGCTATCCATAACGTATTCCACGTGTCCATGCTTAAAAAGTGTATCCCAAATATGGACCAAGTGATCGAGCCACAGACAGTACAAGTTCAGGAGAACCTAAGTTATGAAAGCAGACCTATCCAGATTTTGGATAGGGAAGTCAAGAAGCTAAGGAGTAAGGAGGTACCCTTAGTCAAGGTCCTATGGCAAAGTCAACGGTTCGAGGAAGCTACCTGGGAACGCGAGGATGAGATGCGGCGCAAGTACCCGGAGTTATTCTAAGTTCGAGGACGAACTTTCACGAGGTATGGGGGATTGTAACGACCCGGAATATTCTCTTAATATTTTCTTTAAAATATTGAGCATGTCTAGATAATTTTCCGATGGGCCTAGAAATATTAATACGAATTTTAGCCTAGAAATTCATGTTTTCTCATTTAAATTGAGAAAAATAAGCACTAATGGGCCTTATATGGGCTTTCTAGTACCATGATTATGGGTGAATTTTAGGTTAAAATTAATAGAAATATAAAGGGGTTTTAATGAGAAATATTAACATAATTATGGGGGAATTTTTAAGGAATTTTCAAAATAATAGAAAATAAAATAAAAATAAAAAAAAAATAGTGCATGCACCAAGGATTGAACCTTGGACCTATTGTACAACCATGCATGCACTAACCAATTCACCTAACAAGGGAGTGCTATGAGGAAATGAAGTGGATTATGGTTAAGGCTTAGGGAAAATGAAGAGACACCATGACTCTTCACTTACCCTCCTTAATGTGTTATAAAGAGGGGGCATGGGAGTTACTTTCTTTCTTCCATCAAGTCCACCTTTCTTCTTCCTCCTCCCTCATTCTAGCCGAAACCCCAAGAGGGGATTCTCCCTTGGAAAAGGCTCACCTAAGGCTCCATCTCCAAGATCCAAGGCTTTTACAAGGGTAGAAAGGCTAGGGGTGGTCAAGAAGCAACAAGATCTTCATCCTTCTCTCAAATCTAAGGTCTATAATCAAGATCAACCAATGTAAGACTCTCTCACCTGTGGTATAATAGTTCCTTTTTGATTTTTAGCATAATATGAAGTTGGTTTTGGGTTTGATGTTAAGAGAACCATGTTTTGGACCCCTATAGTATTCGGCCACCATCGGTTTTTGGATCCATGATGATGTTAAAAATCTTAATCATGCTTTCTAATGTGTTCTCATGATGTTTAGAGAATAAGTATAATTTTTGGGAATTTTTGGAGTACCCTAAGACCCTTTAGGGTTTGGGACCATTATAAGGACTCCATGACTAGGGTTGGATTTAACCCTTCAATCATGTATCTTGTGTACCCTTATGATACAAGGGAGGTTGAAGGGGGTTTATGTGAATTTTCACAAGGTCTTATGACCCTAAGGGTTTCGACCAAGAAGGTTCTAGGGCAAGGAGTTAGGGCTTACCTCAAGTAAGGGCCCTAATGACTCCTATGGTATGGTATGGAAGGTGTTAGATGATTAATTGGAAATTTTATGAATTTATTCATGCACCCATGGCTCTTACATGTTTCGGCCAACCCTAGAAAAGTAGGGCTAAAAGTTAGGGTAAACCCTAATCATGAGCCCTAATGACTCCTTATGACCTTAGATGTATTGTATGGTTGTTTCTTTTTCCTTATGCTACCTTATATGTCATGGAATGATGGAATCCCTCCCTTGTAAGTTTCGGCCAAGCATGGTCACTAGGGTTTGGGTGGAGTTAGGGTTTGAAGAATGATGGTTTATGCTTTATTATGAAGTATATATAAAGGTTCAAGCATGTGGTAGGAATTAAGTCACCTATAACCCTAACCTTAAGCACCATGTTTCATGTGTGTATGTTTGGATGCCATGCTTAATAGGGTTTATTTATGAATGTCTTATGTTCTATGCCATGCACTTGGATAATAGGTAGTATGTTTATGGAAGTCCTAACTATGCAAGCTTGAGATAGATACCATGCTTATGTATGAAATGCAATGCTTACCTTATGTATCATGATCATGCATGCCATGTTTTATGAATGAAGATGCATGCCATGTTTATGAATGATGATGCATGCCATGTTTTATGAAAGAAGATGCATGCCATGTTTATGAATGAAGATAATGCTCATGCCTTCCAGGCATCATGATGCTATGCATTAAGTATGAACAATAAAAGGACAAGCATGTTTTAAGTCATGCTTCAAGTAATAAGATTATGCTATGTTTAAATATGCCATGAATGTCTTATGAACGATGAAGCATGTAAAGTATTTTACTTTATGAATGGGCTTGTACCGGACCGAAGTATGGGTCCAAGGGATGGGCACCTTAAGAACGCCCCGGTTCTGGACTACCGACTATGCTGTCCACGGTTCTGGCACTACCGAAGCTGTGCAACAGGGATGGGCACCTTAAGAACGCCCCGGTTCTGGGACTACCGACTATGCTGTCCTTACCCTAGTAGGTCGAGACTAGCTACCTCGTATTTACTTAGGGATGCGCGCACATGATGTATGTATGTGGTACAAGACGGGGACCCCAATGATGTGATGATTATGTTTAAGTATTTAAAAGTATAATTTTAAAAGTTAAGCATCCTTATGTATATGCATTTGACTCATGCATTCATTCATGCTGTGCATTATGCCATGATAGTAATGTCTTATGCTTATGTTTCATGTCAAGGAATATGCATGATAGTAAACGATTTATGCTTATGGCCATGCTAAGAATGTCTACTTATGTTTACGTTTATGCCATGTATCATGCCATGCTAAGAATGTCTACTTAGGTTTACGATTATGCCATGTATCATGTCATGCTAAGAATGTCTACTTATGTTTACGATTATGCCATGTATCATGCCATGCTAAGAATGTCTACTTATGTTTACGTTTATGTCATGTATCATGCCATGCTAAGAATGTCTACTTATGTTTACGATTATGCCATGTATCATGCCATGCTAAGAATGTTACTTATGTTTATGTTCATGCCATGTTAAGTGAAATCTTATGTCCATGTACTATGTAAGAACTAGGTCATGCTAAATGATTTTAGATACTTATGTTCTATGTAGAGCACCAAGTTATGTTAATGTTTCATGTGCTCATGATTAAGTGATGAATGGTTTTAGTGAGTAGGAAAGAGTCTTACTAAGCCTGTGTGCTTATAGTCTTATTTTCTTATACCGCAGATCACGCAAGGGGACAATAAGGAAGCAGCAGGAGGGCAAGAATGCATGTGTGTGATAGTGACTTGGCCAAGAAAATAATATGTTTACTCGTCTTATGCTAGAACTTTACTTTTGTTACTTATGTGCTTGAATGATGACTTATATGACTCTATGACATGATGTTAAGTATGACATGATATCATCCTAAGTATGAAGTCAATATGCCAAGTTCCCATGTCATTATGTTAGGAATGGTAGTATGTGCATGTATGTGTAAGATTAAAGTTATTCCGCTGCCTTATGATGTCTACCTGCCCTACTCATGTTAACGTAACGCCGCTTTATGGAAAAAAAAGCGGGCGTTACACCGAGGATGTGTAACGACCCGGAAAATTCTCTTAATATTTTATTAAAATATTAAGCATGTCTAGATAATTTTCCGAGGAACCTAGGAATATTAATGCGAACTTTGGCCTAGAAAACCCATGTTTTCTCATTTAAATTGGGAAAAAGGGCACTAATGGGCCTTATATGGGTTTTCTAGTACCATAATTTTTGGTGAATTTTAGGTAAAAATTTATAGAAATATAAAGGAGATTTAATGAGAAATATTAACATAATGATGGGGGATTTTTAAAAGGATTTTCGGAATTTTGGGGAAATAAAAAGAAAAATAAAATAAAAAATAAGGTGCATGGACCAAGGATTGAATCTTGGACCTCTTGTACAACCATGTATGCTTTAACCAACTCACCTAGCAAGGGATTTCTATGAGGAAATGAAGTGGATATTGGTTAAGGTTTAGAAGAAGATGAAGGGTCATGGAGAGACTTTTCATTTACCTCCTTAATGGGTGATAAATAGGGGGGTTTGGGAGTTTCTTTCTCTCTTCCTTCAATTGCATTTCCTCTCCTCCTCCTTCCTCATTCTAGCCGAACACCTTCAAGGGAGTTCTCCATTGGAAAAACTTCCACCAAGGTCTCATCACCAAGATCAAAAGGTTTTCCAAGGATACAAGGGCAAGGGGGTTCAAGTGTTCAAGGGACTTACCATTTCCTTCTCTTTTAAGGTCTAAAAATCAAGATCAACCAAGGTAAGACTCCCTCACCTGTGGTATAATGGCTTTTCTTGAAGATTAACATGATATGAAAGTTGTATATGATGTTTATGTTGGGAAAAACCAAAGGAAACCCATGAATCTAACCCTATAGGTTTCGGCCCATGGGATTCTTGGTCTAAACTGATGATAAAAATCCAAATCATGTTGTTTAATGTACTCTCATGATGTCTAGAGATTTAATACAATTTTTGAGAATTTTTGGGGTACCCTAGAGACCCTATAAGTTTCGGCCAACCTCAAGGACCCAAAGGTTAGGGTTGAGTCCTAAACTTCAAGTATATATTTTTATGTGTTGTCATGATATAAGGGTGATGGAGGGTGATTATGTGAATTTTCACATGGCCTAGAGACTCTATAAGTTTCGGCCAAGAAGGGTTAATAGGGTAAAAGTTATGATTTATTTCAAGTAAGGGCTCCAATGGCTCTATGGTAAGATGTGATTAGTGTTTTATGATTGATTGAGGATTTTAATGGAATTTTTCCATACCCCCATGGCCTTATAAGTTTCAGCCAGCCCTAGGAAAGTGGCCTAAAGGTTAGGGCTAACCCTAATCATGAGCCCCAAGGACTTCCTATGGTCTCATAAATGATGTATGGTTGTTCCTTTACCTTATGCTATATTACATGTTTATGGAATTGATGGAACTCCACCTTAGAAGTTTCGGCCAAGCCTTGGATCTAGGGTTTGGGGGTGGAGTTAGGGTTCAAAGAATGATGGTTCATGTTTACCATAAAGTATTTATATGTATAGGATCAAGCATGTGGTAGGAATCATGTTAACCATGACCCTGAGGTTTAAGCATCATGCTTTATGTTTCATGTTCAGGTTATGACTGCATGTCATGCTTAGATTGTTTACTATGTTTATGTTTATGCCATGTATCATGCCATGTTTAGAATGTTTACTATGTTTATGTTTATGCCATGTATTATGCCATGCTTAGAATGGTCACTATGTTTATGTTTATGCCATGTATCATGCCATGCTTAGAATGTTTACTATGTTTATGTTTATGCCATGTATCATGCCATGTTTAGAATGTTTACTATGTTTATGTTTATGCCATGTATCATGCCATGCTTAGAATGTTTATTATGTTTATGTTTATGTCATGTATCATGCAATGTTTAGAATGTTTACTATGTTTATATTCATGCCATGCTATGTATACGATAAGTGAGGTAAGATGTTTTGTTCTAAGTAGAGCACTGACAGACCAAAACTATGTGTCACGAAAGTGGGTCTCAAATTTAGATATGAATGAAAAGCTGGAAACCCTTTTACAATCAAAAGTATGAAAATATAATATAGGGGCCATAGGTCGTATTTTTCTCGGGGCTAGTTGACGTTTTGTGATTCGTGCTTGTATTTATGTGTCGTTTATAAATTTTGGGTTTCACACAAGTAATTGAATTTGGGAGTTGTGATCGAAAATGAAATTGCAATAAAAAGATGGAACCTTAACCACACAATCTTAAACAAGGTGATGGAAATCAAGGATCAAACTAATGCAAATCAAATTTTTTTGGAAACAATTATGAATTCAGATACACTTCTTATGCCTAACTATTTGATCAACTAAGTGACTGAATTTGCAATTGAATTTGACTCAAAACTTTAAACACACTTCAATAAGGGAATTTCGATTCTAGCATTAAAAAGAGATAAACTTGAAGTTGTAAAGGTGAAGGATCCAATTCAGAGAAACTAAATGAAGAGGTAAGTTTAGCAATGCAAAATCCGATCCTGAAGATGCAGTGATAAGTTATTGCAGATAAGGAAATTTCGAATGCTGAAATGGCACAGCCAAATGAAGGACTTCAGGTTCAATTCAGTGACAAAAACAAAACAGAATCATGTGAAGGTATGCAGCAATTCTGTAACAACCCGGAAAATTCTCTTAATATTTTCTTAAAATATTAAGCATGTTTAAATAATTTTCCAAGGGACCTAGAAATATTAAGGAGAACGTTGGCCTAGAAAATCCATGTTTTCTCATTTAAATTGAGAAAACTAAGTACTAATGGGCTTTATGTGGGCTTTTTAGTACCATGATTATAGGTGGATTTCTGTAATAATTAGTATAAATATAAATAGGATTTAATTAGACATATTAGCATGATTATGGATAAGTCTTAGCCTAATTTTTCTATTTTAATGGAGAAATTAGGTACTAGTGAGCTTTAAATGGGCTCAAAAAATGGGTATTAATTAGGTAAAATTAATATAAATTAGGTAAAATTAATATAAATATAAAAGAATTTTATTTAGGAATATTAGCATAATTATGGGGGAATTTTAGGGGCATTTTCGGAATTTAGGAAATAAAGATAATAAAATAAATGAAATAAAAATAAAATAAAAATAAAGGTGCATGAGCCAAGGATTGAACCTTGGACCTCTTGTACAACCATGTAAGCCTTAACCAACTCACCTAGCAAGGGATTTCTATGAGGAAATGAAGTGGATATAAGTTAAGATTAAGAAGAAGATGAAGAGTCATGGAGAGACTCTTCATTTACCTCCTTAATGGGCTATTAAAGGGGGGTTTTGGGAGTTACCTCTTCTTCCCATTACATTCATTTTTGAAACTCTTCCTCCCCTCATTCTTGCCGAGCACCAAGAAGGGGCTTTCCCCTTGGAAAAGCTTCCGCTATGGTTCCATCTCCTAGATCTAAGGTCTTCACAAGAATACAAAGACAAGGGGGCTCTAGTATCCAAAGATCTTGCAATCTTCTTCTCTTCCTAGGTTTGAAAAATCAAGAAACCCAAGGTAAGACTCCCTCACCTGTGGTATAATAGTTCCCTATGATTTTTATGATTTTTATCATGATATATTGGATAGTTTTTGGATTTGATGTTGAAAGGAAAGAAAACCAAGAACTTTATGTTTAAAGGTTTCGGCCACCATGTTTTTAAGATCTAAAATTATGCTAAAAATCTGTATAATTCTATTTAATGTTCCCTTATGATGTTTAGAAGTTAAGTATAATTTTTGGGAATTTTTGGAGTACCCTAGGATACCCTAGGGTTTCGGCCAACATGAAAGAAACAAAAACTAAGAACCCTGAGTTTAAGGGTTTCGGCCACCAAGTTTTAAAGGTCTATAATTATGCTAAAAATCATGATAATGTTTTTTAATGTTCCCTTCTGATGTGTAGAGGTTAAGTATAATTTTTTGGAATTTTTGGAGTACCCTAGGACACCCTAGGGTTTCGGCCAACATGAAAGAAAGAAAAACTAAGAACCCTGAGTTTAAGGGTTTCGGCCACCATGTTTTAAAGGTCTATAATTATGCTAAAAATCATGATAATGTTGTTTAATGTTCCCTTCTGATGTGTAGAGGTTAAGTATAATTTTTAGGAATTTTTGGAGTACCCTAGGACACCCTAGGGTTTCGGCCAACATGAAAGAAAGAAAAACTAAGAACCCTGAGTTTAAGGGTTTCGGCCACCATGTTTTAAAGGTATATAATTATGCTAAAAATCATGATAATGTTACTTAATATTCCCTTATGATGTGTAGAGGTTAGGTATAATTTTTGGGAATTTTTGGGGTACCCTAGAGGCCCCATATGGTTCGGCCAACCCCAAGGACCCAAGGGTTAGGGTTGAGTCTTTAACTTCAAGCATATGTTTATGTGTTGCCATGATATAAGGATGATGGAAGGTGATTATGTGAATTTTCACATGGCCTTGGGACTCCACAAGTTTCGGCCAAGAAGGGTTAATAGGGTAAAAGTTAAGATTTATTTCAAGTAAGGGTCCCAATGGCCCTATGGTAAGATGTGATTTGTGTTTTATGAATGATATGCCATGTTTACGAATGATATGCCATGTTTACGAATGATATGCCATGTTTATGAATGATATTCCATGTTTACGAATGATATGCCATGTTTACGAATGATATGCCATGTTTATGCATGATATGCCATGTTTATGAATGATATGCCATGTTTATGAATGATATGCCATGTTTTAGGATAATACGAATGTATGCCATGCTCTATGAATGATGTGTACATATGTCATGTCTAAGAATGAAAATGATGAATGACAAGTATGATGAATGAAAGATGATGCTTATGTCTTTAAGGCATAAATATGCTAAACGGCACGGTCGATGGTCGACGGTACGACGGTCGAGAGGACCGGTAAATGGGCCGGTAGACGGGCCGAGCCGTAACAAGTTATGCTATGATAAGTATGCCATGAATGTCTTATGAATGATGAAACATGAAAAGTATTTTACTTTATGTATGGGCTTGTACCGGACCGAAGTATGGGGTCCAAGGGATGGGCACCTTAAGAACGCCCCGGTTCTGGACTACCGAAGCTGTCCAA
>JAGFNQ010000938.1:0-60259 GCA_024364735.1 Boesenbergia rotunda
TTAGTTATTTCCATAAATAATATGTGATCAAATCTTGGAAATTTTGAGGTGATTCTCAAACGATAATTTCCTTATTTGATTTATGAGGTGATGCTCTTATATATTATTGTCTCCAAAATTATTTAGGAAAATTGTTTCCTATAGAGTATATTTCCTTAAATAAGATTTTTATGAAAATAATATGTGGTTGAATTAAGGGAATCTGTCTCTTAATTTAATAAGATTTGATTTAGAGAAATCAAAGTTTTAAACATATTATTTCCGAAATTGATTATGATAATTTAGGAAATTGTTTCCCAAAACAATTCCTTGAATAAAGTATGAAATTAGAATTAGGAAATCCGGTTCCTAATTCAATTAATGAGACTTGATAAATTAAGTCACATACATACTTTATTAAGGAAATCTTAGCACATGACATAATTATATGTCATGAATGTGCTTAAAAGAAAAAGATGAGACCCAAAACCCCTTACAAAATATTAAGGCCAACAACTTCCATTAATATGGTTAGAACCGGAGTTTTGTTTCTCGTTTGGGTTGATGGACACATCCATGCTCGGCTTGAACCTCAACATGTTCAAACCATGGAATTAGTTTATGATTAATATAGTTGGAGTCAGAGGTCAATCCTTAGTTTTAGTTGTTGGACACATCCAAGCCTGACTAAACGATTAAATGAGCTCCAACCATATTAAAACTATTTCTTGATTAATAGGTCAGCCTTAAGCTTGGAGCATCGATTTGTTGTGCCACAGCCAAGGTCGATGTAAAGAGAGGTGCAGTTGGGTGCTATGTGTATTGTTGCATACTTGTTAATGAGTTAACAACCCAATGATATATGCAAACATTCAATTAGTTGATAGCATAATGTGATAGTTACATATGTGTAATATGTAATCGGTATAATTACCTACCTTCATAGCTAAGAATAACTTGATGGACTCCAGCCATGGTTATTCTTATCTATGGTTGGATATCAACCTATTTGGAGATGTTCCTACGATCTCCCGAATTGATAAAAAGGGTTATTCAATTAGAAAAATATATAAGATTTAATTAATGTATATTGATGCATTCTTTATCATTCTCATCACATAACCTCAATTTGTATTTCTAGGATAATCACCTGATCATGTCTTCTCTGAATTTGCGTTCCATTTTGGGCATCAATAAGTTAACTAAGGCCAAAAGGATTGAAAAGGCACCAAAAGGCACTTGCCATCACTGCGGCAAGGAGGGCCACTGGTAAAGAAACTGCAAGGTTTATCTTGAGTCCTTGAAGAAGAAGGCATCCAATGCCCCATCCTCTTCAGGCATCTTCGTTATTGAATGTCACTCTATTTCCTCTTACACCTGGGTACTTGATACTGGGTGTAGCTCACATATATGTAATGACATACACGGACTAAGGAATAGAAGAAGACTCGTCAAGGGAGAAACGAATTTGCGAGTTGGAAATGGAGCAAAGATTGTTGCTATTGCCATCGGAACATATTTGCTAAAGCTCCCTACTGGGCTTGTCTTAGAATTGGATAATTGTTATTTTGTTCCTTCGTTAATAAAGAACATTGTATCTATTTCATGCTTGAATGAAAAGGGTTATCATTTAACTTTTAGTAACAATTGCTGTTACATAACTTTAAATGGTGTTCTTTATGGGACCGGAACTTTATGCAATGGTATCTACATGTTAGATTTATCCGGTGACGTTTTCAATATTGAAGTTAGCAACAAATGTGCTCGAATAGATAATCAAATAGACTCCTATACGTGGCCTTGCCGTCTTGGCCATGTAAGCAAGAAACGCATGACCAAATTACACCGATGTGAAATTCTGGAATCATTTGAACCTGGTTCATTTGATACATGTGAATCATACTTAAAAGGCAAGATGAACAAATTACCCTTTTCCAAAAAAGGTAAACCAGTGGGAGAATTGCTTGGTCTAATACATACTAATGTATGTGGACAAATGTCAACTCTTGCACAAGGAGGCTATAGCTACTTCATTACCTTTATCGATGATCACTCACGATTCGGGTATGTGTTCTTAATGAAACACAAATCTGAAGCTTTTGAGAAATTCAAAGAGTTCAGAAGTGAAGTAGAGAAACAGCTTGGCAAAAGTATTAAGATACTTCTATCCGATCGGGGTGGTGAATACTTAAGTCAAGAGTTTCAAGATTATCTTAGGGACAATGGGATATTGTCTCAATGGACTCCGCCATATAGACCACAGCATAATGGTGTATCTGAGAGGCGTAACCGAACCTTGATGGACATGGTTAGATCTATGATGAATCATGTAACTCTTCCAAAATCCTTTTTGGGCTATGCGCTTAAGACAGCTACTTGCTAAACAGAGTCCCGACCAAGGTAGTCTCTACTACTCCATATGAGACGTGGAATAGTAAGAAACCTCATTTATCTCACCTAAAGATATGGGGTTGTCCTGCTTATGTAAAGCGGACTGTATCAGACAAATTAGATGCTAAGTTTGATAAATGTCTATTTATTGGATACCCTAAGGAAACGAAGGGTTACCAATTCTATCATCCCTTGGAACAAAAGGTGTTTGTTTCAAGGCATGCTGTATTTCTAGAAAAAGAATTTCTTTTACAAGAAAACAGTGGGAGTAGCATTGAACTTGAAGAAGTTCAAGAAACTCCAATAGCAATTACAGAGACACCTAGTCTAGACCCACAACCAACAACTCATAATGATGAGCTATCAGTTGAACCTAAAATAACACCACTTCTTCATAGGTCTGATAGGACACACAATATTCCAGAGAGATACGGATTTCTCATAAGTGAATCGAACGACGTGTTACTCATTAACAATGATGAACCTATCAGTTATGAAGATGTTCTGAAAAATTCAGAAAGGGATAAGTGGCTTGAAGCCATGAAGTCGGAAATGGATTCCATGTACAAAAATAAAGTATGGGACTTGGTTAACCCACCTGAAGGGATTAAGCCCATTGGGTGCAAGTGGGTTTTCAAGAAGAAAATCGACATGGAAGGTAATGTTGTTACCTTTAAGGCTAGATTAGTGGCAAAAGGATATCGTCAGAAACAAGGAATTGATTATGACTTAACCTATTCGCCAGTAGCTATGCTTAAATCCATTCGGATGCTCCTGGCCATAGCAGCTCATTATGATTATGAGATGTGGCAAATGAATGTGAAAACAGCTTTCCTTAATGGAAACCTGCTTGAGGATGTATACATGATACAACCTGAAGGTTTCACATCGGTTGATAAAACCAAAGTATGCGAGCTTCGACGATCCATATATGGACTAAAGCAAGCATCCAGGAGCTGGAACATCCGTTTTGATGAGACAATCAAAGAGTTTGATTTCTCACAAAATCCTGACGAACCTTGTGTGTACAAGAAGGTTAGTGGGAGTGCAGTCGTATTCCTAGTGTTATATGTCGATGACATATTACTTATAGGAAACGATATATCAGTCTTACAGTCAGTTAAAATTTGGTTGTCCAAAACTTTCTCCATGAAAGACCTGGGAGAAGCAACCTATATCCTTGGGATTAGAATCTATAGAGATAGATCAAAATGGTTGCTTAGTCTTTCGCGGTCTACATATATAGACTGAGTGCTAGAAAGGTTTAGCATGTCGGAATCCAAGAAAGGTTACCTTCCCATCAGGCATGGGATCAACCTTTCGAAGTCTATGTGTCCGCGCACAGAAGACGAGAGGATTTGCATGAATAAGATTCCTTATGCATCCGCGATAGGATCTATCATGTATGCTATGTTATCTACTAGGCCCGATGTATCGTATGCTCTGAGCGTCACAAGCAGATACCAGTCTGATCCAGGAATGGATCATTGGGCAGCTGTCAAGACAATCCTCAAGTACTTGAGAGGAACTAAGGATGTGTTCCTAATATATGGAGAAGGTGATATGATAATACGTGGGTATACAGATGCCAGTTTCCAGACAGATAAGGATGACTCCAAATCTCAGTCCGGATACGTATTTATTTTGAATGGAGGCGCAATAAGTTGGAAGAGTTCCAAGCAAGACACCGTAGCGGATTCTACCACGGAAGCGGAATATATTGCAGTTTCGGAAGCAGCAAAGGAAGCAGTCTGGATCAAGAAGTTTGTCTCAGAACTTGGTGTGGTTCCAACCATTGATGAAGCAATACCGGTTTATTGCGACAACAATGGAGCTATTTCACAAGCGAAGGAACCAAGGTCTTATCAGCGATCCAAACATGTGCTTCGCCGCTATCATCTGATCAGAGAGATTATAAGTAGGAATGATATACAAATTGAGAAAATTCCCAGTGAAAGGAATTTAGTGGATCCTTTAACTAAGGCCTTGCCTCAAAGCAAGTTTGAGGGTCATGTTAGAGCCTGTGGTATTGGATACCGTAGCGATTGGCATTAGGCCAAGTGGGAGTTTGTTAGTGATATGAGAAAAGTGTCGTAAGGCAATCGCCTTATGATTGTAATCATTTATTTTAATAAATGAATATTCACTATTTGAGTATACATGTTTATGTATTTGATTGAGATCTTAAACTCATTTACTGAATGTCCGCAATATAATTCACAGCATAAGAGAATTTGTGATGAATTCACAACTAGTGATTATCTCTACATGTGCAATTGTGAAGTATTGAAATTGTCCCTAGTCGATGAATTGATAAATACGGACACTATCAATTCTGTTGAGACCCATTCTCTAATCAGCTGATTCTCACTGGCTGGTGACATTGGGATGTCCGGAGATAAACATGAATGCTAGTTAAGGGAACTAGTTCATTGGAGTGATTGGCTGTAAAACTTCATATAGAAGTCTATATATATAGATATGTCAATGAAGTTCTTACTGCAGCTTAAGTGCGATGTTCCTTTGACTTGCGGTGTTCAAGTCATCTTGGTCATGGAGACTTATACTTTGACATCTTAAGCAAGCATCTCCAAGGAGGTGTGGACCCAGGATGATTGGGTATAAGCCGAAGTGCCCGAAGATGTTTAAACAGCCTACAAAGGATTCACCACTCCTTGCGAGGAGATGTATACCCAAGGCCTATCGTCGGATTGTTACTCGAAGCCTCTGGCCAGAGCATGACATGTTCAGAGTATGAATCTCTTAAATACATGAGAGTAATTAGAATCCGTAGGACGAGAAAACGTTACTTGGGCTAGGTGTGGCGTAGTCAGCCTAGTGGGGACTGACACACATAGACCATGTCGTAAACCAAGTGGGTATAAGATGGTGAAGGGAATGGGGCGCGATTCATTATAGCTGCTGAAGGGTTTCAGAATTGTTTCTGAGGTCAACCGTTGATCTTTCGATTAATTGGGGATCATGATGTACTACTAGGTGCCACTCATGATCGTTCTATACTTGATTAATTATAGACGGCCAACATAAATCGAAAGCCTATTTAGTCTCACGCACTACGAGTAATCCGAGGGATTTAAAACGAGTTGAAAATTGGATTTTCCAATCAAGAGAGATTAGGTTTGGTTGAGCCAAACGATAAATCGAATCTGAATTTTTCAGAGACGCATCGGAAGCGTAAAATGGCTAAGTCTTTTGAAGACTTAATAGATGAATTAAATGAGTTTAATTCATCGGGGCGTGGCTTGGATGGGCCGGCCAAAGAGGGTCTCCATCCTCTTTGCTTGGCCGGCCACAACAAAGAGAGAGAACCAAGTTTTTGGTTCAATTTATAAAATAAACCAAGTGTGGTTTGTTTTATAAAATTATGGATGATATAAATTTTTATATAAACTAAGGTTTGCTTTATTTTTCATGGAAATTAAAATGAACCATAGATTGTAGTTCTCGAGAACACGAAACTCGTGGCTTTGCGAAGTCATCCCGATGATACTCGGCGTGGACGCGAATAGAGGCGGAGCTTCCGAGGGACGCTTACAGTTGGATCTCGTCCCTTCCTTCGAGTTACGCGAGATATTAAGTAAATTAGTTTACGTTTCTACAAAATTTTAAATATATGATCATGTCTACACAAGATAAAGTTGCATGCTTAGATGTGTGGTTAAATAATTTGAGAAATTATTTATGCTAAACCTTCCGCTGCACGTAATTAATTTTAAAATTACTAACCCATATCCATGTCAACATGCACCCGGTCCCAACATAGCAGTCCTTCGCCAGGTATTAGATTCCCAACAGCCCTTCGCCAGGTGCCTAGCAGTCCTTCTCCAGGTCTTAGACTCCTAGCAGCCCTTCGCCAAGTACCTAGCAGTCCTTCGCCAGGTCTTAGACTCCTAGCAGCCCTTCGCCAGGTGCCCAGCAGCCTTCGCCAGGTCTTCAGGTTTCGATGCCTAGCAGTCCTTCGCTAGGTGCCCAGCAGCCCTTCGCCAGGACTTCGTTCTGCACACTCAATGTACACATTAGACCAACATAACATCTTAACTTTTGAGCCCTTTGCCAATATCAAAATCCAGTTCGACTTAGGTGCTGCCTGCACCAACATTGGAGTCAAGTGTATATTCTTATTGAGTCCATGCATGATAAGCAACAAAAAAATATTTAATCAATAAGTTTAGGTTCAGAAATTTAACCACTTATTTTGAATATTTTGAAAAATGCAAATACTTTAGAAAAAAAATGTAAGTACTTTTTAAAACAATGTAAGTACTTTTGAACAATATTATGCATTTTTTGAAAAAATATTAGTACTGTTGAGAAATATTATACATTTTTGAAAAATACCAGTACTTTTGAAATATTATTTTTAAAACATAATATTTTACTTGACTTAGTTTCTTTTCCAGTCTGACACAATCCTACGAAACCTTGTTAACTACAAAGGCATTTCCCTAAGTGTCCTGGAAATTCTCCAAACTCAAGAAAATATTATTTCAAAAGGTATTTCAAAAATGATTTTATAAGCCACAAAAACATTTTAAAATAATAATATTTTGAAAGACAAATTACTTATATTTTCGACAAGATTTTGAAAATATAGTGTATGAAAACATATTATTTTGAAATATTTAATAACTCTTTTAATTTGACCTCCCCCTAAACTTGACCCAGTCCTAGGAAGCTTTTTTACCACAAGTACTCTTCCTCTGAGTCTTTAGGATTTGGTACAAATCATAAAAATTATCTACCAATTCCAAAAACTAATTTCCAGGCAAAGTTTTCAAAAAATATTTTTCTTTTGACTTAAACTCCCCCTAAATTTGACATATTCTAGGAGTTATTGTAGTCATAAAGACGATTTCCTCTGTGTCTTTAGGGTTTATTAAAATCAAAAGAATAGTTTTGAATAACCGTATGGTAATTTTCATGAAGATAATTTTAGAAAATTCAATTTGGAATGAAGATAATTTTTAAAGCATAAGCCTTTTCGAAAACATACATGATAGTGATTTAAAGCACTGTTTTCGAAAAATATATTGAAATGATAATGGTTTTAAAGCACAAGATTTTTGAAACATATGAATTTTTTTAAAAAAAACTCCCCCTGTATCTGACACCGTCTGACTCTATCTAAGTGTCTTAAGGGACTTCAGTGTTAACCAAGGTTGACTGATCAGTAATTAAGTTAATCAAGTCCTAGATCATAGTTTGATGAGTTAATTAAAGTGAATTTTGAAAGAAAATATTAGATTTTAAACATTAATGAACTAATGACATAAAAAGCATGTTAACCAGAAATCATATTATAGCATAAAAAACAGCAAGATTAACTTTGACACAGGTATCTATGATTTAGTTAAAATTTGTGTTAGATTCAAATTTATCAAATAGTAAATTGAATTTGATTTTCAATAATCAGCTTCCAGGTCTTGGCGAGGCACAAGGCCTTCTTTGGTCGTAGCCTTATTGGAGCAACAACCCTTTCCTCGACAAAGCCTTTTACTGAAAATTCATCTTCAAGTTACTTCTTGGAACATTTTGGTCTAACTAGTTTGGGTCTTGGATTGGTAGCTTCGGCTAGTTCCACCAGACTAAACAGACCAAGTAGGACATACTTGACCTTATTAGAAGGGCTTCCCTAACGTACTATCATCTCACCTCCACCCAATACTATGTTGTTTAAATTTTAATTAAACTGTTTGTCCTTAAACTATCCAATTCTAAATCCAAGCATAATAAAAAAAACAAGCAAACATGACAAAAATGATTGAAGTTACATCATAATTGGAATAAAACTCTGGTTTTTTAAAATCAACAAGATTGTGAATTAAGTTTTCTAACATATTAACCTTAGCTAATTTATATGAATCAATCACGTTATTTGAGGTAAATATTAGATTTTCAAATATTGAAATTTACCTTTCTCGATTGTTTGTCCAGTACTCTTGTAATGATCACGAGCCAATCGAACCAGTTTGGGTCAATCTCCTTCACTGTCTTCTGATTCCGAGTCTGAGTCAGACTCGGGTACAGGTTGAAGCTTCTTCTTTGGTGGTTTTCTTGGAGTTTTCCCTGCACCTGAAATTATACCTTCGTCGACCATTACAGTATCAGTCTGATTATTTAATTGTAATTATGAAAAAAATTCAAAATTGGTTACCATTTTTGTCTCAGTCAATTCATCTTCTGACTTTGGCTTAAATTCGCAGTCAGGTATGGATTCTAACTCATCTTCTGATCCAGAGTCAATTTTGAAGTCGGGTGCCAACTCTTTTCAGCTATTTGAGCTTGAGCTGAGTATACAAAATAACTTACCTGATCTTCTTCTTCATCTGAGATCTCTTGATGAAGGTTAATCAATTTTTCCCACATTTCTCTAGCACATCTGAATGGACCTACTAGTTCGAGTTGCTCCTTGGTTAGGCCACATTGTAGGATTGCAGTTGCCCTTGCATCGGTCTCAATTTGGTTGAGGGTTTGTTTATCCAGTTTGTCCCACTCGATTGATAACTCATCCTCTACGGAAGAGAGAATCCCGTTTGGATGATCATCCATATGTTCATGTGGGCCTTCAGATGGGACTCCATTTGACTTCTCCAAGAATTGAAATTTTCGCCAGAGAAGAGCGGTGGGCGGGCGCTGTTCCATTCTTGGTTGACCATTTAGTTTAAACCTCGTACACAAAAGAAATAACAAAAATATACCAAGACTTGGTTTTGGATTAGTAGTGCGGGAGAGAGAAAAAAACTACTCAGAAGGTGTTGCATTAATTTTGAGGTAAAATAATAATAAAATAATAAAAATTTATGACAAATTTTTTGAAAATGTTGGCTTTATCAATTCTGATTAATGGTGAAAAAATAAGAATTTAATGTTGAAGAAGAAAAAAAAATTACTTGAATTAAGGTAGCACGAATTTTGAGAAAAATATTTAAAAAATTTATGACAAATTTTTAAAGATTGATCGTTATATCGATTCTGACTTATGGTAAAAAAATAAGAATTCAAAATTGAAAAAGGGAAGTGAATATCGATCGAAAATTAAACCCACGCACAAATATTATTTATTTGAAATAAAAAGCGAAAAATCCAAAAAAAAATCTCAAACTGGTGGTTGCACCAAGTTTGAGTCACCCGCTCTGATACCACTTGTTGGATCGGAGTAAATCGATAGAGGGGGGTGAATATCGATCGAAAATTTTTGGACAATAAAGAGAAATATGCAACGGAAATAGTAAAGCAAAGTCGCTAACACGGTTTGTTTTACTTGGTTCGGAGTCGCAGTCGGCTCCTACTCCAAGGCCCACGGTCCTTAACTGTTTACGTTGGGCAATTCTATATTCGTAGAAATGATTACAATTTCGAGTACAAATATAGAATCAAAAAAAGCAGTTACAACACTTAATAAAATTAACCGTTTTACCGACGACCGAAGTGGATGGAATTTCAGAGCAGCGGGTCATCATTGACGCTTGAATCGCTAATGCAGAGCGTGCCGGAGCGTAGCGCTTGAGCGAAAGTGTTGAAAGCGAGATTTGCAAGTTGTATCCAAGCCTTGGGGGTGAACCCCCTTTTATAGTCGTCTCCTGGGCGCCTGTGTTGAAGGGGGCGCCTACACATGGCCTTTCCTGCGCGAACTCCAATCTATAGGCTCGGTCAGCGCTTATCCCCTTCATTGAGGCGCCTGAACTGACTAGGCCTCCTGTGTTAACACAGGCGCTTAGCTTGACTTGGTCCATAGGCATTCGTGGCAGTTTGTTTCAATAGTTTTGGTTTGGCCTTGCACTGGGGCGCCCGTGACCTTACAGGCGCCTAGCCCAGTGAGGCGCCTCCTTCCAATGAGGCGCCTGAGCTGCAGAAACACAGTCCTTTCATTTCCTGCACCCAGGGTTAGTTCCAAAACACAAGAAGCAAATATATATGATATGTTAGATATTATTTACAGCCTTAGCTGTCTTGGTTCTGACTTTGGGTCTCCCAAATGGAACCCTAGGTCGAACTGATGCCTAATGTTCACTCCTACGAGGAACGCGTCATCACCTACTCCTCTCGGGAGAATTTACCTTTTTTGCCAACCAGCTCCTCCAGTAGGACTTTTGCCCAGCTTCACTCACCAGGTCTTCGTGCCCAATCCGCGATCAGGTCTTCGTGCCCAGCTTCACTCACCAGGTCTTCGGTACCCAGTCCTCGATCAGGTCTTAGTGCCCAACTTCACTCACCAGGTCTTAGTGCCCAGCTTCACTCACCAGGTCTTATTGCCCAACTTTATGTCAGGACTTAGTTGCCCAGCCCGCGGCTAGGTCTTAGTGCCCAGTCCACGACCAGGACTTATTGCCCAACCTTATGTCAGGACTTAGTTGCCCAGCCCGCGGCCAAGACTTAGTGCCCAATTCTTAGAACCAAGACTTCGTGCCTAGTGTTCCTAGGACTTTTCCTGCACACTTGAGTAACATCGTTAGAGCACCAATAATACTTAACTTTGAACTCTTTGCCAATATCAAAACAAGGTTCGATATGGTGCTTCCGGCACCAACAGACTGGGCACGAAGTCCTGATCCGAAAGATTAGACAAAAGTCCAACCGGAGGAGTTGGTTGGCAAAACATCTCCTGAGAGGAGTAGGCGAAAGACGCGTTCCCCGGGAAGGGAACATAGGCGTCGGTTCGACCTAGGGTTTCGCTGAAAATCCAAAGTCAAAACCAAATCGTTAAGGCTAAGATTGTATACATGTTTGTCTTGTGTTTATGTATCTTGTAGGTACCTAGAATTGAAGGCAAAGCAGGCGAATAAACACAAGAGAAGTCTGGGAATCAGCTCTTGGGCGCCTGACTTGAATCAGGCGCCCAAGAGAAGTAGGCGCCCCAGTTAAGGCAGCCTACTCTCAGGCGCCCTAGATTGCCAAGCGCCTGAAGGCTCCCAGGTGCCCTGTATGGGTCAGATGCCTGGGAAGGAGATTTCTATCCCTACTGCGAGTTCGGTGCGAAGATGAAGTTTGACCAGCTCATAGAGGCGCCCTACAGCCTTACAGGCGCCCAAGAAGTGACTATATAAAGGGGTTGACCCCTCAACTCAGAACATCAACTATGACATCATTCTAAGTATTCTGAGTGACGTCAAAGTGATAGAGACGATGCTCTGCAACCAAGGAGGCTCCAGGAGGAAGTGCGCGGCACTTCGGAGTTCCAGATCGGCTGGCTCTTCGACGTTTCGTTTGGTTTGCATTTACTTTATGTATTTAACTTTCCTAATCTTTTGATTGTAAAACGTGCACTGTAAGATAGGTTTCTCCGCCTCTATAAAGTCGGAAAGGAGACCATTAGTGGACGGGTGCTTCCCATGCTTAGGCCTTGGACGTACTGACCCTGGGGGTTGGGAACAAGTAAAACCAGTGTGCACTCTGAGTTGTTTGTTTTTTTTTGTCCTTTCTATTTTCTACTGCTACTAACTCTCTGTCTAGAACGAACAAACAAACCTCGACGTTTCCGACAAGTTTTCCGATGGAAATTTTTAACAAGTCGATATTCACCCCCCCTATCGACGGCACCGGTCCCACACTAAACTCTCCCAAGAGGTACTCGCCACCACAATCCAATCATAGTGACGTGATACTTTTACCTTGATGTTTCTCCACATCCGCTTTGAATTCTTTGATCTCATCAAAGTGTTCAGACTTGTGGCGCATCAAGTAAATGTACCTGTACATTGAATAATCATCTATAAAATAGACGAAGTATTCAAGGCTACCTCTATACTGGATAAAAATAGAACACAAATCAGAATGAACCAACTCTATCACATCTTTGGCTCTTAACCCCACGACCTTGAAAAGGCATCTTGGTTATCTTACCTTCCAAGCAAGATTCACTGGTTGGGAAGTTTTCCACCACCAATGAACCCAAGGGCCCATCGGCTATCAACCTATGAATCTTACTAAGGTTAATATAATCAAGCTTTAGATGCCAAAGGTATGTTTGGTTCATCTTGGAAGCACCTTTCTCTTACTTTGGTTTGATGATGAGCTATTAACTTCTAATTGCATCGTGGGAGATTTTGGTTCTTAAGTGTACCAATTGACTATCAATGTACTTTAACAGATAATCTTTCTATTCCACTTTTATAACAAAAAAGTAATAGAATATCCATTATTTTAGAAATTGAACCAGAGTTCTTTCTAAAAAATTAGGTACATAAAAGTAATCTTCTTAAAACCAAACTTTATTTTCCTATCTAAAGACAAATAAATAACTCCCACTATAATGTCGCCACTCCGTAGCAAATCCCATGTACACGGTAATCTTCTCCTTTGCTAGTCGTCGGGTTTCAGGAACCCCTGCAAAGAAATGCAGACATGATTAGTGGCATCCGTATCTACACACCAGGTACCGGTAGATAACACCGTTAAACATGTTACAACGACAAAAGAAAAAGATATACCTGAATTATTCTTCTGACGGCGGGGGCAATCCACCTTCTAATATCCAGACTGCTTACATGTGAAACACTTGCCTTTCGTCTTCTTCACGCCACCTTGAGTTCCCTGTAATCCAGCCACTTTCTTTGCTTCATCTTGTTTCTTCTTCTTCTTGCCTTTCGGTTTAAAGTAGAAACCTCTTGAGTAATGAAAGTATGTGAACTCTGAGGAGAAAACCCTTCTTTCGCCTGGAGTTCTGTCAGAAGTTCCGCCCACGAATATATACGTTTGTCCATATTGTAGTTTAGGCGAAACTTCTCAAAACTCTTTAGTAGAGATTGGAGAATGAAATCGACCTGGGTTTCCCCATCGATTTCTGCTCCAAGGATTTCCATCTCTTTCAGCCACACCATCATTTTGAGAACATATTCCTTCACGGGCATATCCTCAATCATGGTAGTCGTCGTCAAGTTTCTCATGACATCTTGCCTAGCGGCCCGATTATGATGTCCAAAGAGTTCGTCGAGATTGGATGTTTTATCATTAGTAATGGAAGAAGCCTGATGTTGATGACTCTAAGCCATCTCGTCTACTTCTAACCACTACCTAAAATATTTCATCTCCTCTTCATCATTAATCACGCTGGGCTTTTCAGCACAGAACTCGACAAGCTCACAATTGGATTCCTCGGTAGTTGAGACAAAGTTCAGGTTTAATTCCCAATCTTTATTATTAGGGGCATTAAGTTGGTTTTTCTTAGAATTAAATCAAGTGGGTCTAGATCCATTTTAAAAACACTTGAGAATTACAACAATCACACGGTTTAGATTTCAATAAATATTGATTCCTCAAAACAATAAATTTGAAATCAACCAACACCTCAAAACACCGAGAATTTCGCATGCCACGATGGTGTGGACGTATACGAATTCTACATTTGTAAGAGGAGGTTTTACCCATTAATTTTATTATCATGTCAACCTAACTTTTTGAAAAAAAATTAATAGTTGGTCCTCTTCGACCCTACAAATAATAGCAGTGACTCCGATGGGGAGGATACTATTATTTGCATCTAAGTATTTATCATTACACGATACTAAGAAAACTATCTCAAATTATGTGTCGTCCGATGGGGAAAATCACACGCTCATCAATAATTTTCTATAATCATGTCTGACCCAGTGATCCGCAGAACTAGCCCATCCGATGGGGAGGAAGGCACTCAGAGTCGACGCGCAGACTTGTTCGCATCACTTGTCAAATTAGTAATGGAGGTCGCGGGACCCTTAGGGTCCCTCTACCACTTAATTATTTATAATGAGGAATTTTCATGCACACGCACGACAAGCACATAAACCAACACAATAAACAAGAAAAATCCTAGATTTTTCCAACTATCATGGCTTTGGTCTCCAATGCGCCTCCAGTCGTGTCACCTCCTCGTCCGCTCCTCCCTACACCATGCGCAAGCCACCATTGAAGGGATCTCCAAGCCGAGATGATAAGCTACTTATTTACATCCATCGATCCTATACTCCATAAAAAGTGTACATAAAATCTAGATCAAAAGTAAATAAAAAGCTCGGCTAAACATGTGTCGTATTTAATTACAAAAAATTAAATACTTATTTAGCCTCGTTAACCCCGAGAATTCAAATAAATTACAATCATGCACAACCAATCACATATACAAAATATTTAAGCCATAATAGTTGATCTCATGCATGCAACAAAGAGTTAGCCACGCACATCCTACTATTATCCGGCAAAAATAAATACATGATAAAGTGCAAAAAGTAACCGAATCCTAAACACACAAAATCAGAAACTTTACTCTGATACCAATTGATAGTGGATAGCTTGGTGGATTTCTTAAGCAAATACCTGGTCGTCCATGAGAGGCCTCTCCATGTCTATGGATTAAAAATTTAATCCGAATGGAGACATATCTCCCAAACGACCGTCTCGTCATCGTACTAATTGGTTCGAGTTACAACTTAGCCAAACTTGATAGTTAAGCCTTGTAACTCGCCTAACCAATTGGTCACAGAAAAGACAACGAGCGGATCGCCGATTTTTGTGTTTATTATCGGGTCCATGACATAATTAATTATCAACATGAATTAACAAATAATTAAAACCATGATAAGTAATTAAAAACACACATGCAAAGATAGAATTAAAGAGCGAAGGAAGAGTTTATACCTTTCCGTTACCTCACAATCTTCTATCGTATGACCCTCCCCTCTTGGACGTCGTGTGGGCGACGATCTACCAAGAACTGGAGTCACCAAGTCCTTCCAAGCCTTCACCTTCTTTCCTCTTCTTCCAAACACCAAAACCCTAATTACAAGGGGTGATGCCGCCGGCCACCAATGGAGGAAGAGACCTCCTTGCTTGCTCCGGCCACCAAGTGATGAAGGGAAGATGAAAAAGATGATGAAGAAGAAGAAGAAGAGCACTTCTTCTTCCCGGAATCACAGCCACAAACCCTACTTCTTCCTCCTTTGCTTGCGCCGGCGCCGCCCACCTCCAAGGTTTGCCACCGGCCCAAAGCTCCTCCTCTCAGCAGATTCCGGCGTCGATCACCATCACTGGTGGAGAGAAGAGAAGGTGAACTAGGAAGGAAGAAGAGCTATAAACAACCTCTCCTTGTATCCCTTCCAACCGGCCACCTTCCACTTCAATCCCACCGGCGCCACCCTCCTTCTTCCTCCTCCACCTTGCGCACACCCACAAGGTGATGAGAAGATTCTCCCTTCACCTCCCGTGAGGTCTTTGCACGTCAACTGATGGAAGATGAAGAAGAAGAGGCTTCCCCTAGCTTGGTTGTCGCCGGCCAACGAAGAAAAGACCACCCTTCCTTTGTCGCAACCCTAGGAGAGAGAGAGGGAGAGAGGGAGAAGGGCTTAAGGTTTTTCCAATTGGAATTGGATGATCAATTAGCCTTGGTTTCATGACTCCTATGGGGTATTTATAGGGCTACAATAGGGACCATGAGGAGGAGTTGGGTCTTGGCCTGCTAATGGATCCAAACCCGATCCCTTAATGAAGAATTAATCCACTAAAGATCCTTCATTGAACTACCTCACCAACCCCCATATTTACATATGGACTCCACCTATTATGAGTACAATTTCTCCCCGTGTTTTAGATATCGCATGCCCGTTGATTAATTTAAATTACTGATAATTTTAATTAATCAACGTCTAACTCCTTGACTAGTACCACTCATCCTTATCATCATGTTGGACCAAGTCCACTTGCAAGATTTAAGATGATGAACCTTGTGAGCTCATCAAAGGGGCATCATCATCCCGACTCACCAGGACACGGATTTCATCTATAATCAATAGCACATCATGTAAATAATATTATTTCTCAACTTACCGGGCCTATCGATTTAGCAAAATAAATCTCGTCCATTGGTAAATCAAAGAAATAACTACTAAGTACATGTGCCTGTTATTATATCGGGATTCAGAGCATGTACTTCCATAATTAACCGAGGTTCAATCTAATTATAAAGTCAGTATAAATTGGATGACCTCTATTTTGATCCTGCTCAATACACACAAAGTACACTAGTGTAATTTTATTGTCAAGATAAACCACACCAAATTACACTACAACCATCCTGATAGTTTGTCCAACTCCATCTCGGTCGTGAGCCTCTACTTATACTCTGCAAGGGACTGATAACATGATCTTCTGTGTGTCACCACACACCATGTCATCTACAATGCAAAGTATTAGACAATTATGTATATACTAATATAAATATGCAACAGTGATCTTGTGATTCTCTTTGAAAATATAGATGTCTATACAAAAAGTAAGGCTTTTAGTATACATCCTAACATGAAGAACTAACAAGTGAGAGTCTCACCATGCTTGAGATTGAAATAAGTTAAAATATCTATGTTGTGGTCATCACCCCCTTTATTTATGACTATAGGGTGACATAAAAACCCTAAAAGGCCAAAAAAAAACCCCATTTAGTAAAACATATGTAGACTACTTAGCCATTTTAAGCTTATGGCATCATTACAACCCAAATAAAGTAGAAATTGAGCCTACATATCCAACATGTCCCTACTACATAAATATAAGAATTAAGTGGCTAATTAAGCTCATCCAAGGCTTAAATTAGGTTGACTATGTCACATAACTTGCTTTTGGTCAATCCTTCTTTAATTGTAGCTTTGACTTTCACATTTTCAATTAGCACATTAAGTATTTTTTTCATCTTTATAGCCTTAGCCCTTATAATTTGGCCTCCATTGATGCATAATGGATCTTTAACAACATCTAGAGTGGGTTAAGCATAATCCATATCTTTAGCTTGTTGGACAACCTGTTCACTTTCTTTGACTCCATTAATAAATCAGCCCAATGTTGAACATGTTGTTTGGGGTTCAGAACACTGTGTACGCTGATCAAGGATGGTCACATCATGGAGAACATTATGGACGCTGATCAGCTAACCTTGTCCGAGTCCCGACCAATGTACGCAAGGGAGATGGATAATAATAAGGGACAAATAGTGCTTATTATACATTTGGGTTAATTGTTAATCATGGTGCTTGAATTATATTCTCATGGTAGCTGATGTAAATGTACTGTTAAGCTTATTATGTATTTGTAATATCGCTTAATTTATGTTGTAGTAGCTAACAGGGTTAGTGAAGTTTCATTGCCCCCTTTTTTTATCACCCAATCCAATCAATTTTGTATATATTATTCCTATTTTATTTCTTAAATATGTTCTTCAATCTTGATGTGGTAAATTAAATAGGACTCATGGTCAAGCTCATGAACAATGAACGTGAGGTCCACGTTATAACGACTACAATCAAGCAATAGCTACTATAACATTATAGCAGGTACTATGGGTAGCAGCTACTTTAACAGCTAGCTGCTACACATTATAGCAGCTACTTGGACAGTTAACTACTACAACAACGTGTAGCAGCTACTTATATAGCAACTACTATATAAGTAGCTACTACAATAATGTGTAGTAGCTAATATACAAGTAGCTACTACAAGTTGTAGTAGCTAGCCGAGAGCTGCTACAACAACGTGTAGCATATACTGTTGGGTAGATGCTACAACGTATGATAGCTACTGCACAATATCATATTATAGCAGCTATTGTCGGGTAGTTACTATAATGTGTAGCAGTTACTGCACAGTATCATGTTGTTACAGCTACTATCGAGTAACTGCTATAGCGTGTAACAACTAGTGTCACTTTAACTTTAATGTTGTCATAGTTACTATCCAGTAGCAGTTACAACATGGATAGATAGCTGAAATCCTAATAAAAAATATTGTGCAGAGAGAAAAACACACTAGAGTGGATGGGCTTATGATCGAGAATGGAGGGGTGAGAGTGGCAGCATCAGCTTTTTTTTCTAGTGGCAGTTGGGGAGCTTGTGTAGCAGCCACTATACAAGTAGCTGCTACAAGTTGTAGCAATGTGTACTAGAAAAGTAGTTGTTGCAAGTTATAGCAGCTACTGTATAGTAGCTGCTACAACAACGACAAGCCTTACTATACAAGTAGCTGCTACAAGTTGTAGCGGCTCTCAACTAGTTGCTACAACAATATGTAGCAACTACTATAGAATAGCTGCTACAACGTTGTAGCTGCTATATGACACGTGTAGTAGCTTTTGCACAATATCATATTGTAGCAGCTACTGTCGAATAGTTGCTACAACGTGTGACAGTTACTACGTAGTAGCTATTATCGTGTAACTATTATAATGTGTAGCACTTAGTGTCACTTTAATATTATAGCAGTTACTGTCCAGTAGCTACTTCAACATGGAATATACTTTCGATTTCATGTTATAGTGATACTCAACAAAGTAATATGTATCAAACTCGAATTCTAAAATAAAAACAATGATAACTTATGAAATGTAGTATAGTAGCTTTAACATTTCCAAGAGTCTAAACCAAAAGAGAATCTAAGAAGACCTATAAACAAAATAACTCGAATAACATGTCTAATCTTCATTATTACTTTGTACAGAATCTAACAATGCTTTAACTCCTCTAATACATACTTTAATTTAGTTAATTTTTTTAATTTTTGATAGTTTCATTCTTTAACATAGCTACTGTTCATAACCCTAGCAAATATTGTAACGACCCACCTTCTGGTACTAAGCTGTAAGGCGGATCGCTACTAACTAACTGGCTGACTGACTAATTCATGATTTCTAATAATGCTAAACCAACTGAGAGAATTTCGAAAATTCTTATTTTGCTATTTACTGAACTAACAATTCATAAACATGTTGAAAGTACTAACTAGCCCAAAATAAAGCAAAACTTTTATTTTATTATCTTGGCAGGATTCGATCCCCCAACCTCTGCGTTGCATGGCTAAATCACTAACCAGCTGCTCTACACTAGTTTTGTTTTACACATTACTAGTCGACTGCTATATGCCAGTCGACTGGTCGGGCCACAGAATGTTTCTGTGCCCGATACCAGTCGACTGGTATTTTCTCAGTTGACTGGTAGTTCTGAAATTTCAGTTTTTAGATTTCTAGAATGTATCAAACTTGAGCCACAATGTACCAAAATCATATCTATCAAGCAGAATGACATAAATAAAGTTCCACAACTATTCTGAGGCATTTATTACATGTTTTTGGAGGGTTTCTAGCATGTATAGCAACTTAGAAATCATAAAAGCGACATGTAGAAGCATAAACATGAATGTGCCAAGTTTGTATCAACTTCTTATTGTAACTATTCATTTCCCATATCTAAAAGCATCCTTAGCTACTACATGTTATTCTATATGGTGCATTAATCTTAGAACAAGCATATCTCAAGTATTTAGCATGTAGATCAAAAGTATCAAGTTCTTACTCCTAAAGCGTAGACATGGGTCTAAATTACCCTATCACAAGTAGTAACTCATGACATTCAAGCATTCACTAAACCAATATTAAGTCAGGTAAATAAACTACTTCAAGTATACTAGGCACCATGAATACAAGTCTAATTAAGTTCATACATGGTTCACATAATATATTGCGGAATAACTAAAGAAACATAATAGAGACTATTTCTATGCTTTGCAAGTTCCGCAGACTTTTATTCCAACTCCACCATCACACACACTTTGCATCAAGCCCGCCGCCTCCGCTACTAGTGCTTTCCTTTACCTGTATCTGCAGTATAAGGAAATGCAAACTAATAAGCATAAAGCTTAGTAAGTACCATCTAGCCTCACAAAACTATGAAAACTCGAATTATGCTTTTGTAAAACATGCTATGCACATACATGCTCATATCCATAAGTAATCATGCTAGGCTCATGCTAAAATACATATCATAGAATGTCATGACATATAACTGAGACATGGCACATACTGAACTAAAACTGAAAAGTAAGCTATAGCATGACATACATATATGAACTGGAACTGAAAATAACTAACATAAAACTAATTATTAAATTCACCACATGCTAATATGGATTTCTGAAAACTAATACATATAGTAGGTGAAAGTAATAATCAACTGCTGTGGGTCCGGCAATGTACCAACTGTGCGCGCATCCCTAATAAATCCGAGGTAGCAAATCCCGAATCCATTAGGGTTCTACTAGGTTATCTGAACCTAGGGGCAACTAGGAGCCCATCCCATACTAGGTTATCTGAACCTAGAGGCAACTTGGAGCCTATCCCTGGACCGGAGTCCGGTACAATGCCACTGAAAATAAAATAGTTCTTTTATACTTTTCTTTTTCTCTTCTGATTTTTTCTTTTACTAGGTTATCTAAACCTAGGGGCAACTAGGAGCTCATCCCACTGGACATTGGTCCCAATCATAACTGAAGCAAGAATTTCTATTCTTTAATGCTTTCTATAGCATTAACTGACTAACAATTTAACAAACACCTTGCGACTTAACCCTTTCTTTTCTTTTAAAGTCGCTCCCTGGGCACTCGAACGTGCTCCTTAACCCGAAACTGAAGGGTAAGTGCACTCAAGCCCATCCAGGGATACCTTTAGACTCTAAAACTAATCCGAAGGGTTAATACAACGTGCTTGTTCATAATCCACGATTTCTAATCGTAGGACATACATATAAGGAAATAAAACCTACGAAACGTCAACCGAAACTACTTATACTGCAGGTGAGGGATACTTACATCCTGCGCTAGGTTTTCTTACAAATAAAAATTTGAAATTCCTGAGGGAACATCGAACTACAACATTCTTCTTGCTTCTTGGCATTCTCCTCGCGTCTACAAGGGTCCCCATAGAGAATAGGGCCTCTTGAGACCTTCCCTTGGCTTCCCCTTTGTCTTGGGCGGCAAGAGAAGAGGAGAAGAGGAAGAAAATCGCGAGAGGGAGAGAGGGAGTCGGCGGTGAGAAGATGTGAGGGAAAAGAATGAATATAAAAACCCTAAGTTTCCCTTTTATACTTATGGAAAAATTTAACTAACTTTACCTTATCCATATTTCCCTCTAGTTTATTTCAACGAAAATGGATTAGCCCAATTGGTAAGTCTATTCTCTTTTCCTGTACAGGTCTAGGGTTCAAACCTTATTTAAATTTTTTTACTGCGCATTCTATTTTTATTCATTTTTACCTTATTTGTCCATGGAAAAATTCTATAAAAATATCCATAAATTCAGAATTAATTCTAGGATATTTCTAAAATTAGGTTTGAGAATTTTCGGGCTTTACAAATATAGTTATATAGTAGCTACTATAACATGTAGCAGCTATTATACAAGTAGATTCTACAATGTAAAAGTTTATAATACAGTAACTACTACAACGTATAGCAACTACTATGTAGGATGACTTGTACATGGTCGCGTCGCTATCATCAATCTTAAACCTTCAATAAAAATTGGCAAGGTAGAAGAATAAGGAATCCTAATAAAAAATATAGTACAGAGAGAAAAATTAAGATTGGAGTAGAAGAGCTTACGATCGAGATGGAGGGGTGGGAGCGACAGTGTTAACTTTGTTTGGGGAGCTTCTAGCATGTTTGAGATGAAATTTGCACTTATATGTTGCACTTAGTGAGAGCGACAGAAGACATCGGTGAAGGAGGGGCGAGACAGAGGGAAATTTAGATTTGAAAAAATTGAGAGATTAAAAATCGAGTGAGAATTTTGAATGAAGGATGGAAGGGTAGAGAGAACAAAAGAAATTTAATAATATAATAAATTCGAATAGACAACATCACATGAATGTGTGCCGCAGAAAGCGTTGAATATGATATCATTTTTAGATTTCAATAATATGAATGTTTGTTATAATAGACTTCAGAATTAATTTTTAATAAATATAAAAACATTTTATTGAGTATTAGATCTCTTATATAAAAGGTCATTAAGTTAGAATAAAAATATTTCTGTAATTTTTTTTTGAAAAAATTAGTGAAAACTCCTCAAAATGAAATTGAGTTTTGCATGCAGCCCCCACCTAATAAAATCTTTGCATGTACTCCCTGATGAGATTGATAAAATAATTTTATATATTATTTTTTTATCAGTATAAAATAGTAAAAATTCAGTTTACATTGTAAAGATTTAAATATAAATTATTTGAGATTAAGTATTAATTTAAGAAATTTAAGTATTATTTTTAAAAAATTGAGTATACATTGTTTCAATATATAGTAAAATTTTTAATGTATATTATAAAAATTTAAATATGAATTGGTTTAGATTGAGTATTATTTGAAGAAATTTGAGTATAAAATTTAGAAATTTGAATATGTGAGGTTGCATCGATATCTTGATGGAAGACCACCACATCAAGATCTTCACAAGAGGGGTCACTCAAACTTTATACTCAAATTTTTTAAATTAGTACTCAATCTCAAATAATTTATACTCAAATCTTTATAATATATACTAAATTTTTACTATTTTATACTAATAAAAAAATAATACATAAAATAATCTTGTTAATTAGATCAGAAAGTGCATACAAAAATTTTATGGGATGAGGATTATATGCAAAGCTTAATTTTATTTTGAAAAATTTTCACCAATTATTATTTTTTTCTCAGGGGTGTGAGGTCATTTTAAAGGAGGATGATAAGGGTGTCAATTCGGGTGGGTCGGGTCGGGTTCAGGTCAGGTTGGAAAAAAAATTTTAAACTACCAACCCGAACCCAACCCGAAACGCCCAAACCCGAACCCGATCCGAATACTCCGAAAAAAATGATTCAAAACGTCTTTTTTCATTATTTTCCCTATAATTCTTCACTTTTATATCAATACTCCATCATATGATTAACGAAGTTTTTCCAACCAACCTCGGGCGACTGGCTCGGCCACACAGAAATTTCCCACCGGCCGCCAGGGTAAATCGGGAAGCGCTCATAGTGGGCGGTCTAGAAGACCAGCGTCCCAGGGTTCGCGCCCCATTTGGAGGAAAAATTCCTGCAAATGTGCCGTAGCTGGGGATCGAACCGCAGATGTCTGGGATAGTCGCCCTACCGCTGCACCATAGCCCCGGTGGCTCAATATTCTATCATGATCATACTAATATTGATATTAATATACATAAAAAATATTTTAATTTTCAAAATAAAATTTGATTTAATCCCAAAAAATCACTAAATATTAAATTCGGATCAACCCGAACCCGAATCCGAACCCGATCCGAATCCGATTTGGAAATTTTCAATCCAAAATTCTCCAATCCGAATCTGATCCAAACTCAAAAATTTTCAATCTGAATTTAATTTTTTTCGGATCAATTCGAATTAGATTGTCGAATCGTGTTTATTTTTAACACTTCTAAAGAACGACAATTTCACGAAGAGTGGAGTATGTTTCACGAAGGGTGGCCAGTCATTCTCGCTGCCTAGTTGTCCGAACTCGTTTGGTGGAATGTCTCGCTGCACCAAAAACGAACAGCTTATTCACCCATCCTACTGGCTCCGACTAAATTATCATAGAATCACCAATCTTTTTTAAATGATAATAAAGAAAGAAACCAAACATTTGGTAAACACAACAAGTCAATGTCCGTCGCATTCTGCCGACACTTCGGATTTCAACTCCCGGTATTATTCTTAACAACTGCATGCTCCATAAATCGGCTACCGTGCCAAAACAGCACCCAGGATGAATTGATGGCGTGCCAACATTTTATTGGTTAGTGTGCGATTTAATGGGGATAAGGTTCCTTCGAATTCTGTCATACTTATCTGCTAATGGGCAGCATATCTGATGGAAGGTGGCCTTTCAGTCTCACGGCTCACCTCCGCTCGTCGGCTGAGCTCTTTAGTAGTGAAGTGAATGCTTGCTCTATTTCCATCCTTCACAGTTTGTTTTTCCTTCCTCGGTTCCTGGTGTGGTTTAGAGGGGCTCGTAAGCAAAGCTTGAATCTTTGGGCGGTGCGGTTCCGCCAACGATTAATTGCTGAAATGGCGCGAGAAATCCACGTTTCCTGATTTCTCGTTCGTGAATTTGTGATTTTTGCTTGTTTTAAACCGTTCAGTTCGCCGGTTCTTGCTAAAAGTTTGAATTTTTTGTGGAGTAATAGTTTCAATCGAGATGTTGCACGCCAAGTCGGAATCCGACGTTACCAGCTTGGCCCCATCGTCGCCGCCTCGGTCGCCGAAGAGGCAGGCCTACTACGTGCAGAGCCCGTCACGGGACTCCCATGATGGCGACAAGTCGACGATTCAGGCGACCCCTGTCTTCAACAGCCCCATGGAGTCGCCCTCGCACCCTTCCTTCGGGCGTCACTCGCGGACCTCGTCGGCGAGCCGGTTCTCCGGGCCGTTCCGGTCCTCCTCGGGCCTGAAGGGGTACAGGAAGAGGGTGAACGATAAGGGATGGCCGGAGTGCAATGTAATTCAGGAAGAAGGGTCCTACGATGATCTTGATGACGACAAGGGGCTGTCGCGCCGTTGTCAGATCATTGTAGGGTTTGTAAGCTTCGTGCTGCTCTTTACCCTCTTCTCTCTTATTATTTGGGGAGCAGCACGACCTTATAAACCAGACGTCGTTGTCAAGGTATCTACTTGCTTAATAGTATAACATTAATTTCATCTGAAATTTGTCATTCACAATTCAATCCCTCTTTCTGTTTATTAGAGTAGTTTATTTGAGATTACATTGTACATTTGTTACTCATCGAAGGTTGCCAAGTGACAAAGCTTTCAGCTTCAGTTGATGAATTTTTCCCTTTACTTGAGTTTAGGAAATCATGGTAGTCTCACCTAAAAGCAAATATATAAGGCTCTAAGACCTGATACTCCTAAGGACAAGCTTACATTAGTCATCAGTTACCTCTTACTTGGATGGATCAATATCGATTGGCACTTACAGAATATTTACTTTTAGCTTGATGATGTCCTATTATGAAAACAACAGAGCCTTGAGATGATTGTTCACTTTATTGATGGTTTCAGTTATTAAAACTTATTTCTCATTGGCCAAGATGCAAGTTATTTAGTTGTTGTCGGTGTGTATGAATTTACTCAACGATACTTAGCTTTATATTAGCAAAGGAATCTCTATGTTTTATCTTTCTCCCCGATGATGCTGTTTGACATCCTATTTAAGAGAACACTTCTGTTGTTTAAGTTTCAATTGTTATGTGTGCGTGCTAGACTTTTGTCTGGTGCAAGTTTGAGCCTGCTGCATTATCTAACCAATACTTATCTCAGAGCTTATCTATGGATGACTTTTATGCCGGGGAGGGTACTGATCAAACCGGTGTCCCAACTAAGATGGTCACACTCAATTGCTCAGTGAAGATAAGTGTGTACAACACTGCTGCTATGTTTGGCATTCATGTTACTTCAGGCCCAATCCGTCTAATGTTTTCAGAAATCACAGTTGCTACTGGAGAGGTGAGTTTGATACGTGATGCTAATTGATCACTAGATTCTTGAGACGACAATATTTGAAATAGCACTATACGATCTTATAATGGAGTTCTGCAACTGTCTTAATCAGTTGGGTGATTACATATTGCATTTTGTTTCTTATAACTATAGATAGTATTCTGAAGATGAGTCAAACTGCTTCTTACCTTCAGCGATTGGCTACTCGGAGTCTATGCATATTTCTTTACATTCTAGTAACTGTATCTATTCCAGTACCGAAAGGATATCCTAAAAGTGCTGGGAAGTTTAAATAAAACTATAGTTCTTGAGGAGCTAATTGTCATGTTTTCTCCCACACGCAGTTACAGAAGTATTACCAGCCTAGAAAGAGCCATAGGACTATATCAGTCATATTACACGGCGAAAAGGTCCCATTGTATGGTGCAGGAGCAGCCATGTCTTTGTCCAGCACCGGTGGAGCAGTACCCTTAATGTTGGACTTTGACATCATATCGCGTGGATACGTGATCGGGAAGTTGGTCCGGGTGAAACACAGCAAGCACATTTCATGCCCGTTTGTTGTTGATTCGAGCAAAAACAAACCTATAAAGTTTACTCAGAGAGCTTGCACCTACTTATGAACACTGTTGCCAAAATGGAAATGAGCTTAAATGGCAAAACTCATCGTAATCAAAACAAGAAGAAGACTAGGTTTTTCGTCCATGTTGATAGTGATTATGGTAAATTGTATTTGTTTATCAAAGCAAATAATATTTGATTTGTCAAGAGGTTTGCTTGATGCTTTTGTTGTTAGCACTTCTGTTTACTCTAATGCTATTTAAAATGAAACTTCTGTAATGATTTATAAATTAACTTGTTATCATCTCCTGCTGCTCCAAATATGCAAAAACATTCTTGCCCGACTTGCTAAGCTCTCTGCAACTGATGCTATCATTTTTTTTTTTTTTTTTTGGCCTTGACATTCTGAGGAAGCCTCTCAATGCATATCATCATTCCGTCCTTGTCTTCATTAAAACAAGACTCATCTCCTAGCTAGAATTAGTTCGTGACACAAAAGAATTTTTTTTGTTTTGTTTGCTGGCCAGATTTGATTTGATCTGTTTACTTGAAGTCAAGATCCATCATAAAGTCAAGTTCCAGAATAGTTTTTTCCCCCCTTTTTCTTTTGCGCAGCATTGAAGCTAAGAGCAACATTCGAGTTATTAGAACATTCCACGTTAAAATAAATATAAGTGAACGTATTCAAAATAATCGCCATGTCACCGCCGCATTCATAGACCATCTGTTCGAACAAAAAAAAACTTATTAAAAAAAACGATCGTATGGGAGGGTTGCACGTGCACACCCTCCCCTATTTTTCTTATTAAAAAAATTATAAATATTATTTAAATAATTTTATAATTTATATAATAAATATATTTAAAATTATTATTATTATTTATTTTAAATAATAATTATTTAAATTTTATAAATAAAATTAAAATTATATTTATTTAATATAAAATAAGGATAAAGATGAATGAGTATATAAGGAAACATGAGTGTTAATGTTAAAACGAAGATTAGAAAATGAAGAATTTAATAGAATGTGTATGTGATATATGATGGTAAAAAATGATTCGCTCGTCCGCGCTAATCCTTCCAGGACCAACATGGAGAATGTATATTGTGATGGAGTTGAATAGCCCGGGACGGGCACGTTGGATAAAGCAGCTGCGTAGCATGACATGACGAGTATGGGTGACTCTCCTTTCAGAGATACAGGACCCCACTCGGGATACATATCCTGGAAAATCAGATTATAAAACTCCTCCCGGGATCACCCCTGGAAGTCGGGGCCCAAGACCATCTTGGGTAAGCAAAGCGCCCGTGATCACCCGGGCTAGAAGACCCCGAGACTACCTCAAGGAAGCGAAACCCGAGCTACCTTCAACCTCAAATAACGGTCCCCTTCCTTTTTTCCGCGGATCTATGGATAAGCATCCCCGCTAATACGGAGTCATCACGACCCTTAAATGTCGCAACGGGTCAAAACGTAATGACGGCGTAGACCGTTTCAAAGGCTATCCAGTAACCGCCGAAAGGGGAGGAGGACGTGACATAAATCGTGGGGACGTGACAAGACAGCTGAGGCGAGTATAAAAGGTACCCCAACCCCTCTGGTAAGGGGGTTACACATTCTCTACGACTCATACTCTTTTTTCTGTCTTACACCTTTCTCCAACGAGGCACTAACTTGAGCGTCGAAGTGGGCTCCGCCGGACAACCTCCGCGCGTATTCCCCTAACGCTCGTGTTGATCTCGCAGAACGCGAAGTTCCTTCCCTCAACGTCAACCTCCATGTGGACTGAACCCCGATGATTGGCTGTCGACGCCGACTCCTTCTGGAACAAATTTGGTGCCGTCTATGGGAAACCAGTAAAGCAACTGAAGGAGCACCGATGGCAGGATCGGAGGGACAACCCATTGTCCTTACAAGGTAAGAACTTGATCTCTTGGTGGCCAACGCCATCAAAGAAGCGCTTGAGCAACACCAAGTCGAACAAGCAGCCAAGCAGCCTCGCAGCAAGGGGCTCCTGCGAGAGAGGAGATCCCTAGAGTCTCCGTATCGCACTCACGGAGATCTGTCACACCAGTGGGACGACGAGACGGGGCAGCCCCGAGTCCCCGGAGAGACTCTCCTAGGGATATCGAGAAGGCCCACTCGGTAGCCTCCAGCGCGCAGAGGCACGAAGAAGGACAGGGGAAAAGGGAGGAGCCTAAAGTCTCCCATAAAGTCCCCTCTACTCCCTTCTTATCGGAGATTGTTGAAGATCTCATACCGAAGCAGTTCCGGGGCCCTGGGATCCCCGATTATGATGGAAAGACGAATCCGGAGGATCATGTCTGCAAGTTCGAGAATGTTAGTGATATGAGAGAAGTGTCCTAAGGCAATCGCCTTATGATTGTAATCATTTATTTTAATAAATGAATATTCACTATTTGAGTATACATATTTATGTATTTGATTGAGATCTTAAACTCATTTACTGAATGCCCGCAATACAATTCACAACATTAGAGAATTTGTGATGAATTCACAACTAGTGATTATCTCTACATGTGTAATTGTGAAGTATTGAAATTGTCCCTAGTCGATGAATTGATAAATACGGACACTATCAATTCTGTTAAGACCCATTCTCTAATCAGCTGATTCTCACTGGCTGGTGACATTGGGATGTCCGGAGATAAACATGAATGCTAGTTAAGGGAACTAGTTCATTGGAGTGATTGGCTGTAAAACTTCATATAGAAGTCTATATATATAGATATGTCAATGAAGTTCTTACTGCAGCTTAAGTGCGATGTTCCTTTGACTTGCGGTGTTCAAGTCATCTTGGTCATGGAGACTTATACTTTGACATCTTAAGCAAGCAACTCCAAGGAGGTGTAGACTCAGGATGATTGGGTATAAGCTGAAGTGCCCGAAGATGTTTAAACAACCTACAAAGGATTCACCACTCCTTGCGAGGAGATGTATACCCAAGGCCTATCGTCGGATTGTTACTCGAAGCCTCTGGCCAGAGCATGACATGTTCAAAGTATGAATCTCTTAAATACATGAGAGTAATTAGAATCCGTAGGATGAGAAAACGTTACTTGGGTTAGGTGTGACGTAGTCAGCCTAGTGGGGACTGACACACATAGATCATGTCCTGAACCAAGTGGGTATAAGATGGTGAAGGGAATGGGGCGCGATTCATTATAGCTGCTGAAGGGTTTCAGAATTGTTTCTGAGGTCAACCGTTGATCTTTCGATTAATTGGGGATCATGATGTACTACTAGGTGCCACTCATCATCGTTCTATACTTGATTAATTATAGACGACCAACATAAATCGAAAGCCTATTTAGTCACACGCACTACGAGTAATCCGAGGGATTTAAAACGAGTTGAAAATTGGATTTTCCAATCAAGAGAGATTAGGTTTGGTTGAGTCAAACGATAAATCGAATCTGAATTTTTCAGAGACGCATCGAAAGCGTAAAATGGCTAAGTCTTTTGAAGACTTAATAGATGAATTAAATGAGTTTAATTCATTGGGGCGTGGCCTGGATAGGCCGGCCAAAGAGGGTCCCCACCCTCTTTGCTTGGCCGGCCACAACAAAGGGAGGGAACCAAATTGTTTGGTTCAATTTATAAAATAAATCAAGTGTGGTTTGTTTTATAAAATTATGGATGATATAAATTTTTTATATAAACCAAGGTTTGATTTATTTTTCATGGAAATTAAAATGAACCATGGATTGTTTTATTTTATTTTATAAAATCAATCATGGATTGATTTACCATGATAAAGAAATTTATATAAAGAAATTTATATAAAATTTATTTTTCATGGAAATTAAAATGAACCATGGATTGGTTTATTTTATTTTATAAAATCAATCATGGATTGATTTACCATGATAAAGAAATTTATATAAAGAAATATATATAAAGAAATTTATTTTTCATGGAAATTAAAATGAACCATGGATTGGTTTATTTTATTTTATAAAATCAATCATGGATTGATTTACCATGATAAAGAAATTTATATAAAGAAATTTATATGATAAATTTCTTATGAAAATTTATTCCATAAGAAAAAAGAGACTTGGTTGATTTTTATCATGAATTAAAATATGATTTTAACCATGATATAAAATCAAGACTTGGCATGATGGAATAAGTCATAGAAAATTTATATGATAAATTTCTTATGAAAATTTATTCCATAAGAAAAAAGAGACTTGGTGGTTGAGAGGCCACTATATAAAGGACCTAAGGCAAGGCTTGGAATTAATTCGAAATAATCCAAGTATTCTTGCTTGGGCTCTCTCCCTCTCCTCCCTTCTTCCTCTTGGTCGGTCACAAGCCTCTCCCCCTTTCTTCTTGTCGTGAGCACAAGGAGAAGCACCGAGGTGACGAAGTTCTTCCGTTGGGATGATCTTCCTCTCCGGCCATCATCACCTTGGGATTGGGCGCAAGTCATCTTCCTCCTTCTCGCCGGAATTGTGATTCCGGCCAACCTTGGTGGTGAGTTTTTCAGATGTGATTACTTCTCTCTTGGTTTTTGTCGCGTTCTCAGAGAATCTAGTAGTTCTCGAGAACACGAAACTCGTGGCTTTGCGAAGTCATCCCGAAGATACTCGGCGTGGACGCGAATAGAGGCGGAGCTTCCGAGGGACGCTTACGGTTGGATCTCGTCCCTTTCTTCGAGTTACGCGAGGTAACAAGTAAATTAGTTTACGTTTCTGCAAAATTTTAAATATATGATCATGTCTACACAACATAAGGTTGCATGCTTAGATGTGTGGTTAAATAATTTGAGAAATTATTTATACTAAACCTTCCGCTGCACGTAATTAATTTTAAAATTACGAACCCGCATCCATGTCAACATGCACCCGGTCCCAACAGAAAACACAACACTCTTGCACCAATACACTGACGGTGTAAAGTGTCGAGTGTTCCTGAACACCTTTTCTGGAGCAGCCCAACGATGGTTCCAGAAACTGCCACAAGGTTCTATCAACTCCTTCGTAGAGTTTAGAACCGCCTTCCTCCACCACTTCGCCAGTAGCCGTCGGTATCAGAAGACGACACTCAATCTATTCGCCCTCAAGCAGAAGCCGAAGGAGTCGCTCAAGGAGTACATCCAGCGTTTCAATCAGGTGGCCCAAGACGTTCCCAGCGCCACGTCTGAAATCCTTGTCAGCGTCTACACCCAAGGGCTCGCGGAAGGGGACTTTTTCCGATCCTTGGTAAAGAAGCCCCTATCACCTTCGACGATTTGCTAGGGCGTTCTGTCAAACACGTTAACATGGAGAAGGTGCAGTACGCCCATCGTAAGGAGCCAGCCGGGGTCCTCCCTCCGGCCGCTCCTCGGTTTGAAAGGAGAGAGCCCCCAGCTCCAGCTCGAGGAAAGGACCTTCACCTCGAGAAGGATCAGTGGGTCGGCAGGCACAGGCTGGTTGAGACGGTGGACACCGAGCAGCCGGAGTTGTTGCCGAAATACTACGGTTTTCATGGCAGCTCAACACACTCCACCGAGGAGTGTCACACCTTAAAAAAGAGGTTCAGTGTAACGCTCGCTTTTTTTTTTCTTCATAAAGCGGCGTTACGTTAACATACTTAGGGCATGTAGACATCATAATGCAGCGGAAACCTTTAAACATACACCTACATGCACTTACTACCATTCCTAGCATCATAACATGGGAACTTAGCATATTAACTTTATACTTAGCATCATATCATACTTAGCATCATATCATATTTTAGCATCATATCATACTTTAGCATCATGTCATAGAGTCACATTCAAGTACTTAATAGTAAAGGTAAAGTTCTATCATAAGACAAGCAAACATATGGTCTCTTGGCCAAGTCACTATCACACACATGCTTTAAGGCCCTCCTGCTGCTTCCTTACTGTCCCCTTGCGTGATCTGCGGTATAAGGAAAATAAGACTATAAGCACACAGGCTTAGTAAGACTCTTTCCTACTCACTAAAACCATTCATCATTTAATCATGAGCACATAAGACATTAACATACTTAGTGCTTTACTTAGAACATAAACCCTTTTCATCACTTAGCATACATTCATCATGGTATGAACATAACTTAATCACATTCGTAGCATGGCATAAACATAACAATAAAAACATTCATGGTATGACATAATACTTGGCATAGACATCAGCATCGTAAACATTCATAGCATGGCATAATACTTGGCATAGACATGAACATAATCCACATAACCTCATAAACATTCTTAGCATGGACCTAATTAAAATCATGACATCCTATCTTAGCACACACCTACTTAAATCATGGCTTCAAAAATTAACATGGGCATAAATAAAATCATGGCATCCTAACCTAGCATAACGCAATTACATCATGGCATCATAAATAAGCATGGACATAAATAAAATCATGGCATTCTAACTTAGCATAAACATAATTAAATCATGGCATCCTAAACTAGCATGAACATAAATAAAATCATGGCATTCTAACTTAGCATGAACATAATTAAATCATGGCATCCTAAACTAGCATGAACATAAACAAAATCATGGCATCCTATCTTAGCATAAATATAAATAAATCATGGCGTCTGAAACTAGCATGAACATAAATAAAATCATGGCATTCTAACTTAGCATAAACACAATTAAATCATGGCATCATATATTAGCATAAACATACATAAAATCATTTGCATAAACATACCTTGCATAAACTTACTTTGCATAGTATTCTTATCATAAATATAATGCATAACATGGATGGATGCATGTGGCAATTGCATATATATATATAAGGATGCTTAATCTTTAAAAACATGCTTTTAAATACTTTAACATAATCATATCATTCATTGGGCCCTGGCTTGTACCACATTCATTCATCATATGCGCGCATCCCTAAGTAAATACGAGGTAGTTAATCTCGACCTACTAGGGTAAGGACAGCTTCATCGGTAGTCCCGAACCGTGGACAGCTTCATCGGTAGTCCAGAACCGTGGACCTTACTTAGGTCCGGTACAAGCCCATAAAATAAAATAAAATGCTTTCACATGCTTCTTCATTCATAACCATTCATAGCATATTCATTCATTCATCATACCTTCATCATACTTAACATCATCGTTATGCCTTGAAGGCATGAACTTTGACTTCATTCATCATTTTCATTCTTAAACATGGCATATGTGCACATCATTCATAAAGCATGGCATACATACAATTTATTCATAAACATGGCATACCTACATATCATTCATAAGACATGGCATACATACATATTATTCATAAAACATGGCATACATACATATCATTCATAAATCATGGCACATGTCTTAAATATTTATGACCTAATCATATAATTCATGACATATAAACTAATGGTTTGGTTAACATAAAAATTCTTCCATCTTACTTAAACATACCTCTTAGTAACCTATACACAAGCATCTTGGTAGGTTTAACCCAACCCTAGCCCTAGGGTATGTCCTTGGCCGAAAGTCCCCAAGGAACCCTAGGTTCAAGAAACTTCACATAACTTTCCAACAACATCTCATACATACATACTAGGCCATAGGAAACATTTGATCCCATTCTTAAGGCCAACCCTAATCCTTTATCCCTAATCTTGCTCTTGGCCGAAACTTCAAGGCCATGGGGCCATGGAGAAATTTCATTAAAACCCCAAATCAATTGCTTAAACACCAACCATACCTTACCATAGGGCCATTGGGGCCCTTACTTGAAATAAGTCCTAACTTTCCACACTTTTAGGGTACTTGGCCGAAACCTATACGGTCTCTAGGCCATGTGAGACATTCACATAAACACCCTCCATCTCCCTTATATCATGATAAAACATAAAACATATACTTGAGGTTTTGAACCCAACCCTACACATGGGTCCTTGATGTTGGCCGAAACCCTAGGGTATTCTAGGGTACCCCAAAAATTTTCAAAAATTATATTTAATCTCTAAACATCATGAGAGCATATTAGACAACATTATAAAGATTTTTAGCATAATTATAGACCTAAAAATCCTTGTGGCCGAAACCCATAAACCTAGGGTTCTTGGTTTTCTTTCCTTTCAACATCAAATCCAAAAACCAACCAATATATCATGCTAAAAATCATGGAAATCATAAGAAACTATTATACCACAGGTGAGGGAGTCTTACCTTGGTTGATCTTGATTATAAACCTTAGATTTGAGAGAAGGATGGAAATCTTGTTGCCTCTTGACCACCCTTAGCCCTTGTACTCTTGTGAAGACCTTAGATCTTGGAGATGGAGCCTTGGTGGAAGTTTTTCCAAGGGAGAACTCCTCCTTGGGGTTTCGGCTAGAATGAGGAGGGAGGAGGGGAGCAAATGCAATTGATGGAAGGAAGAAAGAAACTCCCAAACCCCCCTCTTTATCACCCATTAAGGAGGTAAATGAAGAGTCTCTCCATGACCCTTCATCTTCTTCTAAGCCTTAACCAATCTCCATTTCATTCCCTTATAACATTCCCTTGCTAGATGAGTTGGTTAAAGCATACATGGTTGTACAAGAGGTCCAAGGTTCAATCCTTGGCCCATTGCACCTTATTTTTATTTTATTTTTCCTTTTTATTTTCTATTATTTTCGAAAATACTTTAAAAAATTCCCCCATAATTATGTAAATATTTCTCATTAAAACCCCTTTGTATTTATACTAATTTTCACCTAAAATCCATCAATAATTATGGTACTAAAAAGCCCATATAAGGCCCATTAGTGCCCTTTTTCCCAATTTAAATGAGAAAACATGAATTTTCTAGGCCAAAGTTCGTATTAATATTTCTAGGTCCCTTGGAAAATTATCTAGACATGCTTAATATTTTAAGAAAATATTAAGAGAATTTTCTGGGTCGTTACATTCAGTGAGGAGGCAGACACCAAACCTCGAAGGAAGTGGAATAAGTTGGGGTATCGTCGAAGATCTCCAAGGCGAAGCTTCTCTCCTCGACGGCAGTAGGCCAGGGAGAACGAGACCCGACATCGGTCTCGTTCACGGTCACGAGAAAGGAGTAGAGGACCCGGACCCCGAAGGTCTATCTCCTTAGAAAGAGATCCTCAGAAAGGCAAGACACCTATGCGTGGCCCGCCCTCAGGGCATGTGGGAGTCATCTCCGGAGGACCTACTGGGGGAGATTCCCACCGGGCAAGGAAGTCTCTTACTCGGCGACTAGAAAACTACTCCATTGAGACGAGCCGGAGCCAGGAGCACGACCCTACAATCTCTTTCGGTCCAGCAGACCTGGAAGAGGTGGAAGCTCCTCATGAACACGTCATAGTAATCATAGCTCGTATCGCCAACTATGAAGTTAGGCGCATCTTCGTGGACACAGGAAGTTCCGAAAACATCCTGTATAAGGCGGCTCTGGACCATATACAGATTGACGAGGAGAAGCTACTCCCGGTCTCGACCCCACTGTTCGGCTTTACGGGGTATCGAGTGCAGCCGATAGGGCAGATCACCCTATCGCTCTCATTAGGTAGCGACGCGTTGGAAAGGACCAAGAGGATGCCTTTCTTGATTGTGGGCGTTCCCTCCTCCTACAACGCCATTCTGGGTCACCCAGCGCTAAGTGTCTTCCAGGCGGTGGTCCCTGTCTACCACAAGAAGATAAAATTCCCTGTAGGCGACCGAGTGGTGGAAGTCAAAGGGGACCAGCTAGTATCTCGACGATGCTACAGTGGAGAAGTCAAGATGGAGTCCCGAAAGAACCCGAGGGCTTTAAAAGGCTAGCCAGAGGAGGCGGTCATGCATAGGAAAGAAGGGACAAATGACCCGAGAAGCCCGGGCAGGCCAGCTATCTCGAACCAATCCAGTCCCGGTAAGAGTTACTTTACATATTGTGTACCCTTTTGTGAATTTTTGCTGCCTTGCAGTGAATTCAAGTAATAAATGAAGGTGCTTCTCCAAAATATCAATGTACCACAGAAGACCCAAAACCCTAATACCTCGCGGTGCTTCGGAAGCCCGTGTAGGACCGGTGCTGTCGATAGAGGGGGGGGTGAATATCGACCGTAAATCTTTCTCGTGGAAATCGTAAACTTTTCAAATCTTCATTCTAGACTCAGAGCGTTAGTGCAGCGGAAAATAAATAGAACGAAGAAAACACAACACAGCGCACGCGGGATTTTTTACTTGGTTCCCAACCCCCCAGGTCAATACATCCAAGGCCTAGGCACGGGAACGCCCGTCCCTATTGGTCTCCTATCCGGACTTTCCGGAGGCGGAGAAACTCGTCTTATAGTGTAGAAGTACAATCAAAAGATAATAAATTGAATGCGGAATAATAAAAGCAAACTGAACAAACAAGAGATGAAACTCGGCCGATATGGACCTCCGAAGTGCCGCGCACTTCCTCCTGGAGCCTCCCGGTCGTAGAGCCTCGTCTTTAGCACTTTGTTGTCGGTCAGAACGTTCAGAATGGATCTTAGAAGTTGTGTCTGAAACTGAGGGGTCAAAGCCCCTTTTATAGGCTTCATACGGGCGCCTGTGATGATGGGGGCGCCCTATGGACTTGGTCAAACTTTATCTCCGTGTCGAACTCGTCGCAGCTGATAAAACCTTTGACCAGGGTGCCCTGGACCTCCTGGGCGCCTGAATGAAAGCTTATCTCTATTTTGAACTCAAAACAGCAAATACAACTTTTAACATGGGCGCCTGTATCATCTCGGGCGCCTGAATGGAAGCCTATTCTGCCTTCTTCACGAAATTGTCATTTTGTTCTTTGAGCCAGGCGCCCCTATTGATGGGGGGGCGCCTGGATGCTGTTGGGCGCCCCTATTGATGGGGGCGCCTGGCCTCTTAGGTTCCAGCCCAGTTTGCCTGCTTCGTCTTCGGTTCTTGGTACCTGCAAGATACATAAATACAAAGCAAATATACACACAATATTAACCTTAAGGACTTGGTTCTGACTTCGAATTTCCATGAAACCCTAGGTCAAACCGACGCAAGTTCCCACCCCCGAGAACGCGCCTTTCACCTACTCCATTCAGGAGATGGTTGCCACCCAGTCCTTCAGGTGGACTTTTGCTTAGCTTCCGATACTCTTGGATCTCGAGACATCCGAACCCCGACCCGTCTCTACTTCTGTCCTTAGTCATCGCTCAGCTAAGTTGCTCAGTCCTCGGACCAAGACTTCGTGCACAAACCCTAAGTCCAGGAGTTCTTGCCCAGTCCTCGACCAGGACTTCGTGCCTAACTTCCGGTCAGGTCTTCGGTGCCCAGCCCTTTGCCAGGACTTAGTGCCCAGCTTCACTCACCAAGTCTTAGTGCCCAACTTCACTCACCAGGTCTTAGTGCCTAGGTTAACTAGGACTTTTCTTCACTTTGGTTACTCCTCTCTTAACTCCCCTTCCTTTGTTGAATGTATCATTGACTTAAGTATATTGTCAAACATTAAAACACTTAAAGGAGGACATCACTGATGCAACTTGCACCAACAATTTCCCCCTTTTTGATGTTTGACAATATCTTAAGTTAGATTGGTTGAAAGGACTAAATTTTAAACTTTCCCTCTCCCCCCTTTTTGAAAAACATTTTGATTTTCATTGATCCTTTGGGAAGAAAAAAAATTTTCTAACTTAAGCTCTCACTCTCCCCCTTTATCATACATCAAAAATCACCAAAAAATATTTGCACCAACAATTAAAACATTTGGTTCTTTTGAAAATACTTAGTATAAATTTTTGAAAGCATAGCATAAAATACTTAATTTGCACCCAAAAGAATTTCACGTTGAAAAGTATTTTATATTTGTAGGAAAACTTTTCACTTAAAAAGTATTGCCTTGAAAAAAACATTTCTATTGAGAAGGATTTTTGGAAAGGGATTGCATAAATGATTTTTCCTTAGAGAAATATGCATTTTAAAATAATATTTTGAAAAATATTGTGCAAGGCCTTGTTTTTTTTTTTTTTGCAAGGCCTTGTACTTTGAAAGATGTTAAGCATTTTTGAAACATATAAGTGCTTTTGAAAAATACTAGAATTTTTTAGAAGTATAAGTACTTTTTGAAAAGTCTTTATTTTTAAAACATAATATTTCATTTGACTTGGTTTCTTTTCCAGTCTGACACAATCCTAGGAAACCTTGTTAACTACAAGGACATTTTCCTAACTGTCCTGGAAAGTTCTCCAAATTCAAGTAAGTACTAAAACAAAATTTTGATAAGCCAAAAAATGATAGTGTTTTGAAAATATATGCAAGTGCATTTTTTAAAAATTTTAAGTACTTTTGAAAAATATTTATTTTTAAAACACAATATTTTACTTGACTTGGTCTATCTTCTAATCTGACACAATCCTAGGAAACCTTGTTGACTACAAGGACATTTTCCTAAGTGTCCTGGAAAATTTTCCAAACTCAAGAAAAATATTATTTCAAATTGATTAAAACCAGATAAATTTTTGAAAATAATAATATTTTTAAAGAAAAATTATTAAAATGATAGTATTTGAAAGGATACTTATGTTTTCAAAAGGATTTGAAAATACCGTGCATGAAAACATATTGAAATATTCAATAATTCTCTTAATTTGCCCTCACCCTAAACTTGACCCAGTCCTGGGAAGCTTGTTAACCACAAGTACTCTTCCTCTGAGTCTTTAGGATTTGGTTGATCAAAAGAATTATTTAACAATTTCAAAAATAATTGCCAACAAAAACTTGTCAGAGAATTTTTTTTTGACTTAGACTCCCCCTAAATTTGACACATCCTAGGAGTCCTTGTTGATCATGAGGCAGATTTTCTCTGTGTCTTTTAGGGTTTATCAAAGTCAAAGCAACAGGTAATTTTTGAAAATATAATTTTTTAAAGCATTAGCCTTTTTCGGAAACACAAGTGATAATGATTTAAAGCACAGTTTTCGAAAAGTATCTTCAAATGATAAAAACGTTTAAAAAAAACTTCCCCTGTACACGACACCGTTTGACTCTATCTAAGTGCCTTAAGAAACTTTAGTGTTGTCCTAAGAGGCTTGTGTCTAATTGTGTGGTCAAACAACTTTTTAAAAAGATATAATTTTTGAAAACATATAATATATAATCAATCAGACAAACATGAATTCCATGAAAACATTATTATGTTGAAGCACTATTTTGAAAATATATTTTTAGAAAAATATTCTAGCAATTTTGAAAAACTATTTTGAAAACTATTTTTCAATTCATTGGTCCTTAACATCTCACCCATTTTAGCTTATAGGTGTACTGTGAGATGCTTGAATTATTTTCCTTAATTTATTATTAAATCTAAGATTTAATTGAAACTTGTGTTAGATTCAAATCTGATAATAATAATGTGAATTTGATTTTCAATAATTGGCTTCCAGGTCTTGGCGAGGCACTAGGCCTTCTTTGGTCGTAGCCTTATTGGATCATCAACCCTTTCCTTGACAAAGCCTTTTATAGAAAATGCATCTTCAAGTTACTTCTTGAAAGATTTTGGTCTAACTAGCTTAGGTTTTGGATCGGTAGTTTCGGCTAGTTCCACTAGAAGGCTTCCCTAACATACTATCATCTCACCTCCACCTAATACTAGGTTGATCAAGTTTCAATTATCCTTTTTCCTATAACCGTTCTACATCATGCGTAAGCTTAAATATGAATGTCATGACATATATAAAAAAAATAACAGATGCATGACATGGCAGTTATGCATGAGTCAAACAAGTCAAAAGGCATTTTAATTAAGTTTCTAAAAATTTATCAAATTCCCGATTTGATACATGTCGTGTGAACCCGCGAATATGCCAACCCACTTTAACATATTTGATACTATTAATTGTTACAGTTTGGGTAAGATTTTATTTAATTTGAGTTTAAGTTATTTAAGAATTAATTAAATTAATTAAGAATTAATTTGAATTTGAATTAATTAAAGATTAATTGATTAATTGAATTAATTAAGATTTAATTGAATTAAGCTGAATTAATTTGAATTAATTAAGATTTAATTAAATTAATTTGAATTAATTAAGATTTAATTGAATTAAGTTGAATTAATTAATATTTAATTGAATTAATTAAGATTTAATTGAATTAATTTGAATTAATTAAAATTTAATTGAATTAATTTGAAGTAATTAAGATTTAATTGAATTAAGTTGAATTAATTTGAATTAATTAAGATTTAATTGAATTAATTAAGAATTAATTTGAATTAATTAAGATTTATTTGAATTAATTTGAATTAATTAAGATTTAATTGAATTAATTAAGAATTAATTTGAATTAATTAAGATTTAATCAAATTAATTTGAATTAATTAAGATTTAATTGAATTAATTAAGGTTGAAATGATTAACTAATAGTTGTGGGTTTAAGTTCATAATCTTCATTATCTCGAAAATTTCTGACTCATCCACTACTTCTTCCTTACTTATCTTTTCAAGTTTTTCCAATAATTCAGGTTTATTTGAATGTTTGTGATTTTTATTTACTATAGCCTTGATTTCAAAAAATTTTATCTCCTCCTCATCCTCAAAATCACATCCTTTAATATCTTCAAAATAGGTAGAGTAATTTGAGTCACTAGTTAATGATTTATAATAGTCTTCAATACTATCTATAATTAAATTACTATCTGGGAGAATTTCATCTTTATTATCCTCAAGAATATTTTCAACAAAATCATTCTTATCCTCAGAGATAATTTCAGGATTATCAAAAATATTTTTAAGATTTTCAAATTCGAATTCAGAATTATCCTTAAGGTTTTCGAATTTGAATTCAGAGTTATCCTTAAGGTTTTCAAATTTGAATTCAGAGTTATCCTTAAGGTTTCCGAATTTTAATTCAGAGTTATCCTTAAGGTTTTTAAAATTAATTTCTATAATTTTATCAGATCTATTTTCAGAATTAAAATCAGTAATTTTATCAGGTCTAATTTCAAAATTAATTTCAGTATTATTATCAGATCTATTTTCAGAATTAAAATTAAGATTAATTTTAGTATTAATTTTAGCATTATTTCTAGGAAATTCAGAATTAATTTTATAGATTAATTTATTGATATTCATAATTAAAGAGTTAATTTTTGATAGTTTATTACTGTCTACATTATCTAGTTGATCATGCAAGACATTAATTTGCCTATTTATACAATTTAATTTTTCAGAAAAATTATCTAAATAATTTACATAAGAAAGTACAGGAAATTTAAAAATTTTCGGAACATAAATTTTACGTACCTTTGTCGGACACTGATTTTTGTAGTGTTCGTATTTCTCGTATTTGAAGCATCTGATGTGGTCCTTGTTCCTCCAGACTCCTAGCGCTGGTGCCTCCTTTGCCACCGGTGAAGAACGAGTCTTATGAGTAGGACACTGATTTTTATAGTGCCTTCTCTCCCTGCACTTGAAACATATTATATGAAATTTAAAATTTGACATTTAAAATTAAAATGTACCTGATTCATCCCTAGGCTCCCCCTCAACTCCTGGCGTCGTTGCTCCGTCGGCGGTTAGTCCGGTGAAGAGTGGTCTGGCTCTGATACCACTTGTAGGACCGGTGCCGTCGATAGAGGGGGGGTGAATATCGACCGTAAATCTTTCTCGCGAAAATCGTAAACTTTTCGAATCTTCGTTCTAGACTCAGAGCGTTAGTGCAGCGGAAAATAAACAGAACGAAGAAAACACAACACAGCGCATGCGGGATTTTTTTACTTGGTTCCCAACCCCCCAGGGTCAGTACTGTTGGGTTCTCCCGGCACAAAACAATAAAACGCAGCGGAAACAAGAACCCACGAGCGATCCATGCGAAAGAAAAACTCGTACAAAGTTGATCTACATCTACTTTTAAAGAAGATATACCTTTGAAGCGTGCCCTTCGGTTATCCCGCTCGTCCAAGATGCGCCGGATCTCTTGCACGTTCAAACGTCCGTGCCTCTATTCGTATCCACACAGACACAATCTCTCAACTTCGGGAGAACTACCTTAGTTGTGCTAGCAACTTGAGGTAGCTCGAAAACACCAAGAACCTTACAGTAAGGTTTCGGCCAAGAGTAGAGGAGAGGAAGAAGAGAGGAAGGGAAGGGGAAAAGCTAAAGCAAGAAGAAGATCTCATCCAAAGTCACACGACCCTCTTTTATAATCATCCCATGAATATGAAGAGGTTTGTGTCTCTTTGGCTTCCCAATAAAGAGCACATCTTTTTATATGGCTCTTTGTCATTTCCCATACAAGAAAAGAATCTTTTCACCCAATGAAAAGAGACTTTTCTCTTTCCTTCATGCAACTCCGACCGGGCCTCTCGGGCTTCCGACTCAGTCTCCCGACCAAGTCTCCCGAGTGGCGAGCTCCCGACCCAGTCTGCCGAGTGCCGACCCGATCCGCCGAGCTCCGACTCGGCCCGCCGAGCTCCCAACTCGAGTCCCCCGAACTGACCTCCCGAGTTCCCAACTCAGGCTCAGGTCTCCCGAGTTCCCAACTCGGGCTCAGATCTCCCAAGTTCCCAACTCGGGCTCAGATCTGCCGTTCAACTTTCCCGAAGCATTGTGTCCTTTGTGTGTGACCCAATAGGTTCTTGTGACGTTGGCAATGCGCCTAAATACTTTAGACACATAAGCAATGAGTGGCATCTAGCAATGCATCATTGCTACCCAAGTAACAAGAAAAGTCGAGATCCGACCAAACCTCTGTGACTATGATAGTGTATGACCTTGTCCTTCTATCCTTGATATCCAGATTGACCAATGAGGCATAGACCGTGTCATCCTCAATCAATCTTGTGTTTCTTGATCCCCGAGTAGACTCACTCAAACAAATGAGCTCAATATCTCATATTGACTCATTTGAGCATGATCATGCGTTTCAGTAGTCCTACTCGATCAAGGGGCCCACAGTTATCACTCCCATCATATGGGAGGGATAGATCCCATCTACATCAGTCACATCCCTCCGCATAATTTATTACATACCCAGTGATCGCCTTTATAGTCCACCCTGTTACGGGTGACGTTTGACGATACCAAAGTACATAACTCCTTATGTAGGGAACCGTAGTGACTTCAGGTCTAAGGACTATTCATACCAAAAGTCACATGAGAAAGTCTATGACACTCATATGACAATCTATGAAACTTTCTCATTGCGGGTCATTCAGTACACATTCTCCAATATATACCCATGTGTCAACTTGATATCACATATCCATGACTTGTGAGCTTAAGTCATCAGTTGACCTACATGCTAGTCTCCATGCATCAATATTGTCCCTGAATAATTGATGCCTGACTAGGAATAATTTAGTGTAGTGTTCTCTACATTATCTCACTATCGATTCAACCAATCGATATAATGTAGATAAGAACCTACTATACAAGGACATTATTATACTTAGTCATTCGGCACAGAATACAAAGTAAGTATAATAACCAAACATGCCTTTATTAATGATAGAATATGATACAAAATGCCCCTAGTCAATGATCACATAATTGGCTCTAGGGCTCCTACTAACAAGTACATCCAAGGCCTAGCACGGGAACGCCCATCCACTATTGATCTCCTTTCCGGACTTTCCGGAGGCGGAGAAACCCGTCTTACAGTGCAGAAGTACAATCAAAAGATAATAAATTGAATGCGGAATAATAAAAGCAAACCGAACAAACAAGAGTTGAAACTCGACCGATCTGGACCTCCGAAGTGCCGCGCACTTCCTCCTGGAGCCTCCCGATCGTAGAGCTCGTCTTTAGCGCTTTGTCGTCGGTCAGAACATTCAGAATGGATCTCAAAAGTTGTGTTTGAAGCTGAGGGGTTGAAGCCCCTTTTATAGGCTTCGTACGGGCGCCTGTGATGATGGGGGCGCCCCTATGGACTTGGTCAAACTTTATCTCCGCGCCGAACTCATCGCAGCTGATAAAACCTTTGACCAGGGCGCCCTGGACCTCCCGGGCGCCTGAATGAAAGCTTATCTCTGTTTCAAACTCGAAATAGCAAATACAGCTTTCAACTTGGGTGCCTGTATCATCACGGCGCCTGAATGGAAGCTATTCTGCCTTCTTCACGAAACTACCATTTTGTTCTTTGAGCCAGGCACCCTTATTGATGGGGGTGCCTGGATGCTGTTGGGCGCCCCTATTGATGGGGGTGCCTGGCCTCTTAGGTTCCAGCCCAGTTTGCCTACTTTTTTTCAATTCTTGGTACCTGCAAGATACACAAATACAAAGCAAATATACACACAATATTAACCTTAAGGACTTGGTTCTGACTTCGAATTCCCACGAAACCCTAGGTCGAACCGACGCAAGTTCCCACCCCCGAGAACGCGCCTTTCACCTACTCCATTCAGGAGACGGTTGCCACCCAATCCTTCGGGTGGACTTTTGCTTAGCTTCCGATACTCTTGGATCTTGAGATGTCCGAACCCCGACCCATCTCTACTTCTGTCCTTAGTCATCGCTCAGCTAAGTTGCTCAATCCCTCGGACCAAGACTTCATACCCAAACCCTAAGTCCAAGACTTCTTGCCCAGTCCTCGACTAGGACTTCGTGCCCAACTTCCGGTCAGGTCTTCGGTGCCCAGCCCTTTACCAGGACTTAGTGCCCAGCTTCACTCATCAGGTCTTAGTGCCCAGCTTCACTCACCAGGTCTTAGTGCCTAGGTTAACTAGGACTTTTCTTCACTTTGGTTTCTCCTCTCGTAACTCCCCTTTCTTTGTTTAATGTATCACTGACTTAAGTATATTTTCAAACATTAAAACACTTAAAGGAGGACATCACTGATGCAACTTGCACCAACAGCCCGGGGTACTTAGGCTTGGCCTGGGTTGCTACAGACTCCCAACTAAGGGTAAAAACTCTAATGCCTCGCGGTGCTGCGGATGCCCGGGGTACTTAGGCTTGGTCTGGGTTGCTACAGAGTCCCAACCAAAGGTAAAATCCCTAATACCTCGTGGTGCTGTGGATGCCCGAGGTACGTAGGCTTGGTCTGGGTTGCTACAGACTCCCAACGAAGGGTAAAAAACCTAATGCCTCGCAGTGCTGCGGATGCCCGAGGTACTTAGGCTTGGTCTGGGTTGCTACGGACTCCCAACCAAGGGTAAAAACCCTAATGCCTCGCGGTGTTGCGGATGCCCGGGGTACTTAAGCTTGGTCTAGGTTGCTACGGACTCCCAACAAGGGTAAAAACCCTAATGCCTGCGGTGTGCGGATGCCCGGGGTCCTTAAGCTTGGTCTGGGTTGCTACGGACTCCCAACCAAGGGTAAAAACCCTAATGCCTCGCGGTGCTGCGGATGCCCGATGTACTTAGGCTTGGTCTGGGTTGCTACGGACTCCCAACCAAGGGTAAAAACCTTAATATATTGCGATGCTATGGATGCCCGAGGTACTTAGGCTTGGTCCCGGTGCGGCACATGCCCGACCAAGTACCCAAAACCCTAATACCTCGCGGTGCTGCGGATGCCCGAGGTACTTAGGCTTGGTCTGGGTTGCTACGGACTCCAAACCAAGGGTAAAAACCCTAATACCTTGCGGTGCTACGGATGCCCGGGGTACTTAGGCTTAGTCGGGGTTGCTGCGCGGACTCTCAGCCAAGAATCAAATCCTGACGCCTTGCGGGGTCGCAGATGCCTTGGATACTTAGGATCGGCTAGGAGGCTATAGACGCCGGATCAAATAACCACGACTTCGATGCCTCGCAATATTTTATGTGTCCGAGACACACAGGCACTGTGGAAGTAAAAATAACACGGCCTACCCGATCAAAGGAAAACAAGCGAGTCATTAAAGTATTAATACAATGCAAGCATGGGCACACTAAAAGATAACAAATATTTTTCCTTTATTTATATTGGAAATACATGAATGTCGACATCTGAAAAAGATGCCAAGATACAATTAAAAGATCCGGTAAGGGGAATCACTCCTCTACTCGGGCTTTTCTTCACCACTGCAATATCCCCGTATAGTCACTCGGCTCGAAACCGTCTTCCAATAACCGATGAGCGGGGATCCATCCGCGTCATGGTTGAGACCCTTGAGTCCTCGGCTGTGGTGGAAATATCTCGCCCTTCCTCCCCGTAGCTAGTACCAGACAAGGACGCCTGAGGTAACACATGGGTGGGACAATCCCATCTGAGGACCCCGACCACCTCTTCCTGCAAGGAAACATCCAACAGCAAGGACGACACAACATTTAGAAGGAAGAGGAGGGGGAACAATAGCTGCAATTTCTCTCCGGAGAGTGGTACTGCATCAAGATGCAAAGAAGAATTGCCAAGTAAGAGGAGAGGAAGCAGTGGATGCACCCCTCCCTCTTGGTGACGGTACTGCACCCACCCCGACAAACACCATCCGATCCCCAAAACTCAATGAAATGAGGTTTTGAAAGAGGATAACGTTTGAGGCAGACAGGGGATGTACCACCATGGGCGCCCAAGGGGAGGCAACCATTAGGATATGCCATCTCCACCATGCTCCCTGGCAGATCCCGTGATGTCTCTTCTAGACTCTTAGGATAATCCCGGAGTCCCACCTCCACCAGGATCTTCAGCGACACCCTGGACATCATCTCCACCATGCTCCCCGACAAATGATGTAAAACAGAGGGTTCCACCTCCACTAGGCCCTTCGGCGAGGAACACCACTACATCTCCGCTACCCTCCCCGGCGGTGTTGAAGGCTCCGACCGCAAATGGGGGTGATGGAAAAGACACTGGCATCTAACCGCAAAGGGGAAGGAGGCGAAATGAATGGGGAAGACGGTTCACCCTTCTCCCCCTCTTTATAGTAACCATTGCGTCTCGGTGCATTTAATGCAGGCACGGCACGGGAACAGCAACGGACACCCATTCTGAAGCGTTGCATCGATTGGCATGCCGTCGCCGCACCTAGGAACACACGACTCTTTATGAGTCAAATTAAGAGATTGCTTGGGATGCGGAGGCGACGTTTCGGATGTCACCCCCGCTCTTTAACAAGAAAAGGACCGATGCAGGCCCACCAGGGGATAAAGGCAGGCCGAGCACTCGGCCATGCAGGGTTACCTTGAGATATCCGTACCCTGGATCAACTTTGAAAATTTTCTATCTTTCTATTCTCTGAGCCCTCACTGCAGAGGTAAGCGACACATAGGGCCAGACTCAAGAGCATTCACAAGATAGAAAGGTAAAGAAATATCATCGTTTTAGCCAAAATTGATACAGCGAGGCCCAACTCCCTGGTAAACACAAGACCTTACAACTCTTGGTCCTCGGGAGAAGGTTTCTTCCGAACTCGATCGACACTCATAGATTTGGGTCCGCATCTAGAGGTAGAAATTAAGCCTTCTCCAACTGGTCAATGACCCCATGGAAGCCTTGCTGCAAGTGCTCCATTACCTGGTTAGCGAGGATTGCGCGGAATTCATCTGATTCCAGGAACTTGGCCTTGAATGTTGCTTCAGCCTACTTACTGATAGAAGCCTTATCAACCCGAAGGGCGCACAGCTCGGCATCAACAGTCTCCTTGGTGTGTTTCAGTCATCCCATCTCGGTATACGTTGTGCCCCACTCTCCTAGGGCTTCTCTGATCTTGTCCGACATAGCCCATACCTCCGAGTGGGCCTGGGCTAATCATCCTCGAAAATAGACGCGCGATCAGTCTCCATTAGAAGGTCAGACTCCTTCTGGCTGAGCAGTTGCGCCTGGTTATGCACGCGTGCCTTTAAGCTCTCGGTCGAAGCCTCCATGAGTCGGATAGCACCCAACAGCCGACTCTCCACCATCTGAAGCCGGTCTCGCTCCTGCGTCACCCGGAGCAGGTCGGTAGTAACGGCCACCGCTTTCTTAGACATCAGACGCTCCCGGTGCCTGGAATTTTGAAGAGCAAACTCCTTATCCTGCAAGGTGTCCAGCAGATGCTCTACCATCGTGCGGAGGGCTCTGCTGACCCCCGCTTACATAAGTCTTGCCCGGTGCTCATGATCAGCTGTGACCTCGGCTCTAAGGGCCCGTTGGGTCAAGGATTCAACCTGGGGCCAGGAATATAAACCACGGTCGGCTGTCAGGCAGTCCTCAGCCGCCTGTCATTGCACCAAGAAGTCAGAGAGCATGCAAGAGAACATCCTATGCCACAATGACATGTACCTGCAAAAGGGTCTCGCGGAGGGTGGTTAGAGGTCCCACCGAGGCTTGTACGACTGCTCCCACCGGAGACCTTGAGATATCAACCCGGCTCTCAGGAGGCAACTGATGGGAAAATCCCTTGCATGGCTTGGCGGTTTCCTAAACAACCACGAGGTCGAACATGAGAGACCTCTCTATGTATATGGATTAAAAATTTAATCTGAATAAAGACCCATCTCCCAAACGACCGTCTTGTCATCATGTCAATTAATTCAAGTCACAACTTAGCCAAAACCAAAGTTAAGGCCTTGTAACTTTCTGAATTAATCAACCGCGGAAAGACGACGAATGGATCGCTGGTTTTTGTGTTTATAATCGGGGTCCATGACATGATTAATTATTGATATTAATTAACACATAATTAAAATACGACAATTAATCAAGCCACATGCAATAATGAAAACAAGCATGAAATAATAAGAAAACAAAAGGAGCTAAGGAGGGATATAGCTCGCCTTTTACCTCGCAGTCTTCTACCGTATGACCCTCCCCTCTTGGACGTCATGTGGGCGATTAGCTACCAAGACGCGGAGTTACCAAGGCTTGACAATAATCTCCTTTCTTCAATCTTCTTCCAAGCACCAACACAAACCCTAGGTGCTAGGGTTTCTTTGCGCCGACCACCTTTCCACCTCTCCTCCTCAAGCCGCCGGCCACCTCAAGCTCCAAGGACCAGCCAGCCATAAGGAAGCACCGAAAAGAAGGTTTAGTTTAGTCACCTCAATATTGTCCCTGAATAATTGATGCTTGACTAGGAATAATTTAGTTTAGTGTTCTCTACATTATCTCACTATCGATTCAACCAATCGATATAATGTAGATAAGAACCTACTACACAAGGACATTATTATACTTAGTCATTCGGCACAGAATACAAAGTAAGTATAATAATCAAACATGCCTTTATTAATGATAGAATATGATACAAAATGCCCCTAGTCAATCATCACATAATTGGCTCTAGGGATCCTACTAACAAGTACATCCAAGGCCTAGGCACGGGAACGCCCGTCCACTATTGATCTCCTTTCCGGACTTTCTGGAGGCGGAGAAACCCGTCTTACAGTGCAGAAGTACAATCAAAAGATAATAAATTGAATGCGGAATAATAAAAGAAAACCGAACAAACAAGAGTTGAAACTCGACCGATCTGGACCTCCGAAGTGCCGCGCACTTCCTCCTGGAGCCTCCCGATCGTAGAGCTCGTCTTTAGCGCTTTGTCATCGGTCAGAACATTCAGAATGGATCTCAGAAGTTGTGTTTGAAGCTGAGGGGTTGAAGCCCCTTTTATAGGCTTCATACGGGCGCCTGTGATGATGGGGGCGCCCCTATGGACTTGGTCAAACTTTATCTCCGCGCCGAACTCATCGCAGCTGATAAAACCTTTGACCAGGGCGCCCTGGACCTCCCAGGCGCCTGAATGAAAGTTTATCTCTGTTTCGAACTCGAAACAACAAATACAGCTTTCAACTTGGGCGCCTGTATCATCCCGGGCGCCTAAATGGAAGCATATTCTGCCTTCTTCACGAAACTGCCATTTTGTTCTTTGAGCCAGGCACCCCTATTGATGGGTGTGCCTGGATGCTGTTGGGCGCCCCTATTGATGGGGGCACCTGGCCTCTTAGGTTCCAGCCCAGTTTGCCTACTTTATTTTCGATTCTTGGTACCTGCAAGATACACAAATACAAAGCAAATATACATACAATATTAACCTTAAGGACTTGGTTCTGACTTCGAATTTCCACGAAACCCTAGGTCGAACCGACGCAAGTTCCCACCCCCGAGAACGCGCCTTTCACCTACTCCATTCAGGAGACGGTTGCCACCCAGTCCTTCGGGTGGACTTTTGCTTAGCTTCCTATACTCTTGGATCTTGAGATGTCCGAACCCCGACCCGTCTCTACTTCTGTCCTTAGTCATCGCTCAGCTAAGTTGCTCTGTCCCTCGGACCAAGACTTCGTGCCCAAACCCTAAGTCCAAGACTTCTTACCCAGTCCTCGACTAGGACTTCGTGCCCAACTTCCGGTCAGGTCTTCGGTGCCCAGCCCTTTGCCAGGACTTAGTGCCCAGCTTCACTCATCAGGTCTTAGTGCCCAGCTTCACTCACCAGGTCTTAGTGCCTAGGTTAACTAGGACTTTTCTTCACTTTGGTTTCTCCTCTCGTAACTCCCCTTTCTTTGTTTAATGTATCACTGACTTAAGTATATTGTCAAACATTAAAACACTTAAAGGAGGACATCACTGATGCAACTTGCACCAACAGCCCGGGGTACTTAGGCTTGGCCTGGGTTGCTATAGACTCCCAACTAAGGGTAAAAACGCTAATGTCTCGCGGTGCTGCGGATGCCCGGGGTACTTAGGCTTGGTCTGGGTTGCTACAGAGTCCCAACCAAGGGTAAAATCCCTAATACCTCGTGGTGCTGTGGATGCCCGAGGTACTTAGGCTTGGTCTGGGTTGCTATAAACTCCCAACCAAGGGTAAAAAACCTAATGTCTCGCGGTGCTGCGGATGCCCGAGGTACTTAGGCTTGGTCTGGGTTGCTACGGACTCCCAACCAAGGGTAAAAACCCTAATGTCTCGCGGTGCTGCGGATGCCCGGGGTACTTAAGCTTGGTCTAGGTTGCTACGGACTCCCAACCAAGGGTAAAAACCCTAATGCCTCGTGGTGCTGCGGATGCCGGGGTCCTTAGGCTTGGTCTGGGTTGCTACGGACTCCCAACCAAGGGTAAAAACCCTAATGCCTCGCGGTGCTGCGGATGCCCGATGTACTTAGGCTTGGTCTGGGTTGCTACGGACTCCCAACCAAGGGTAAAAACCCTAATACATTGCGATGCTATGGATGCCCGAGGTACTTAGGCTTGGTCCCGGCGCGGCACATGCCCGACTAAGTACCCAAAACCCTATTACCTCGCGGTGCTGCGGATGCCCGAGGTACTTAGGCTTGTTCTGAGTTGCTACGGACTCCCAACCTAGGGTAAAAACCCTAATATCTTGCGGTGCTACGGATGCCCGGGGTACTTAGACTTAGTCTAGGTTGCTGCGGACTCTCAGCCAAGAATCAAATCCTGACGCCTTGCAGGGTCGCAGATGCCTTGAATACTTAGGATCGGCTAGGAGGCTATAGACGCCGGATCAAATAACCACGACTTCGATGCCTCGCAATATTTTAAGTGTCCGAGACAGACAGGCACTGTGGAAGTAAAAATAACACGGCCTACCCGATCAAAGGAAAACAAGCGAGTCATTAAAGTATTAATACAATGCAAGCATGGGCACACCAAAAGATAACAAATATTTTTCCTTTATTTATATTGAAAATACATGAATGTCGACATCTGAAAAAGATGCCAAGATACAATTAAAAGATCCGGTAAGGGGAGTCACTCCTCTACTCGGGCTTTTCTTCACCACTGCAATATCCCCGTATAGTCACTCGGCTCGAAACCGTCTTCCAATAACCGATGAGCGGGGATCCATCCGCGTCATGGTTGAGACCCTTGAGTCCTCGGCTGTGGTGGAAATATCTCGCCCTTCCTCCCCGTAGCCAGTACCAGACAAGGACGCCTGAGGTAACACATGGGTGGGACAATCCCATCTGAGGACCCCGACCACCTCTTCCTGCAAGGAAACATCCAACAGCAAGGACGACACAACATTTAGAAGGAAGAGGAGGGGGAACAATAGCTTCAATTTCTCTCCGGAGAGTTGCACTGCATCAAGATGCAAAGAAGAATTGCCAAGTAAGAGGAGAGGAAGCAGTGGATGCACCCCTCCCTCTTGGTGACGGTACTGCACCCACCTCGACAAACACCATCCGATCCCCAAAACTCAAGGTAACGAGGATTTGAAAGAGGATAACGTTTGAGGCAGACAGGGGATGTACCACCATGGGCGCCCAAGGGGAGGCAACCATTAGGATATGTCATCTCCGCCATACCCCCTGGCAGATCCCGTGATGTCTCTTCTAGACTCTTAGGATAATCCCGGAGTCCCACCTCCACCAGGATCTTCAGCGACACTCTAGACATCATCTCCACCATGCTCCTTGACAAATGATGTAAAACAGAGGGTTCCACCTCCACTAGGCCCTTCGGCGAGGAACACCACTACATCTCCGCTACCCTCCCCGGCGGTGTTGAAGGCTCCGGCCGCAAATGGGGGTGATGGAAAAGACACTGGCATCTCACCGCAAAGGGGAAGGAGGCGAAATGAATGGGGAAGACGGTTCACCCTTCTCCCCCTCTTTATAGTAACCATTGCGTCTCGGTGCATTTAATGCAGGCACGGCACGGGAACAGCAACGGACACCCATTCTGAAGCGTTGCATCGATTGGCATGTCGTCGCCGCACCTAGGAACACACGACTCTTTATGAGTCAAATTAAGAGATTGCTTGGGATGCGGAGGCGACGTTCCGGATGTCACCCCCGCTCTTTAACAAGAAAAGGACCGATGCAGGCCCACCAGGGGATAAAGGCAGGCCGAGCACTCGGCCATGCAGGGTTACCTTGAGATATCCGTACCCTGGATCAACTTTGAAAATTTTCTATCTTCCTATTCTCTAAGCCCTCACTGCAGAGGTAAGCGACACATAGGGCCAGACTCAAGAGCATGCACAAGATAGAAAGGTAAAGAAATATCATCGTTTTAGCCAAAATTGATACAGCGGGGCCCAACTCCCTGGTAAACACAAGACCTTACAACTCTTGGTCCTCGGGAGAAGGTTTCTTCCGAACTCGATCGACACTCATAGATTTGGGTCCGCATCTAGAGGTAGAAATTAAGCCTTCTCCAACTGGTCAATGACCCCATGGAAGCCTTGCTGCAAGCGCTCCATTACCTGGTCAGCGAGGATTGCGCGGAATTCATCTGATTCTAGGAACTTGGCCTTGAATGTTGCTTCAGCCTACTTACTGATAGAAGCCTTATCAACCCGAAGGGCGCACAGCTCGGCATCAACAGTCTCCTTGGTGTGTTTCAGTCATCCCATCTCGGTATATGTTGTGCCCCACTCTCCTAGGGCTTTGCTGATCTTGTCCGACATAGCCCATACCTCCGAGTGGGCCTGGGCTAGATCATCCTCGAAAATAGACGCGCGATCAGTCGCCATTAGAATGTCAGACTCCTTCTGGCTGAGCAGTTGTGCCTGGTTATGCACGCGTGCCTTTAAGCTCTCGGTCGAAGCCTCCATGAGTCGGATAGCACCCAACAGCCGACTCTCCACCATCTGAAGCCAGTCTCGCTCCTGCGTCACCCGGAGCAGGTCGGTAGTAATGGCCACCGCTTTCATAGACATCAGACGCTCCCGGTGCCTGGAATTTTGAAGAGCAAACTCCTTGTCCTGCAAGGTGTCCAGCAGATGCTCTACCATCGTGCGGAGGGCTCTGCTGACCCCCGCTTACATAAGTCTTGCCCGGTGCTCGTGATCAGCTGTGGCCTCGGCTCTAAGGGCCCATTGGGTCAAGGCTTCAACCTGGGGCCAGGAATATAAACCACGGTCGGCTGTCAGGCAGTCCTCAGCCGCCTGTCATTGCACCAAGAAGTCAGAGAGCATGCAAGAGAACATCCTATGCCACAATGACATGTACCTGCAGAAGGGTCTCGCAGAGAGTGGTTAGAGGTCCCGCCGAGGCTTGTACGAATGCTCCCACCGGAGACCTTGAGATATCAACCCGGCTCTCATGAGGCAACTGATGGGAAAATCCCTTGCATGGCTTGGCGGTTTCCTAAGCAACCACGAGGTCGAACATGAGAGACCTCTCTATGTATATGGATTAAAAATTTAATCTGAATAAAGACCCATCTCCCAAACGACCGTCTCGTCATCATGTCAATTAATTCAAGTCACAACTTAGCCAAAACCAAAGTTAAGGCCATGTAACTTTCTGAATTAATCAACCGCGGAAAGACGACAAATGGATAGCCGGTTTTTGTGTTTATAATCGAGGTCCATGACATGATTAATTATTGATATTAATTAACACATAATTAAAATACAACAATTAATCAAGCCACATGCAATAATGAAAACAAGCATGAAATAATAAGAAAACAAAAGGAGCTAAGGAGGGATATACCTCGCCTTTTACCACACAGTCTTCTACCGTATGACCCTCCCTTCTTGGTCGTCGTGTGGGCGACGAGCTACCAAGACACGGAGTCACCAAGGCTTGACAATAATCTCCTTTCATTAATCTTCTTCCAAGCACCAACCCAAACCCTAGGTGCTAGGGTTTCATTGCGCCGGCCACCTTTCCACCTCTCCTCCTCACGCCGCGAGCCACCTCAAGCTCCAAGGTCCGGCCGGCCACAAGGCAACACCAAGAAGAAGGTCTAGAAGATGAAGAAGAGGAAAAAGAGGAGAAACAACCCCTTCTTCTTCCCCAAAACTCACCGAAAACCCAACTTCGCCTTCTTCACCCTCGCCGGCGCCAAACAAGGAATGTTCCTTGTCTTTCCGGCCACCAACTGCTTCTCCTCTCTGCTCTCAGCTTGCGCACGCTGAGAAGAAGCTGTGAAGAAGATAGGAGAAGAGACCGAAGAGAAGGAAGGAGATGAACACAACTTCTTCTCCTCCCTACCGCCGCTCAGTCAACAGCCGCCGCCGACAGCTTCTTCCGGCCTTCTTCTTCTCCTCACCGAGCTCTCCTAGGTCTGGTTGAAGCTACACGCCAAGAGGAAGACAAGAAGGAGCTGTGAACCTGGAAGGATCGCCTCATTCTTCTCCCTCTATCGTCGACGCAAGTACAACCCTAGGAAAGAGAAAAGTGTTTTGGGGGTTTTATTAATCCCTGATTAATTGTGGATTATTCCTTAATTATTAGCCTTGTATCATGACTCATATGGGGTATTATAGGGCTAAGGTAGGGACCATGAGAAGGAGTTGGTTCTTGGCCCGGTAATGGATCCAAACCCAATCCATTAATAGAGATCCATTCCACTAAAGGATCTCATTGAACTTCCTCACCAACCCCCATATTTTCATATGAGCTCCACCTATTATGAGTCATCCATCTCCCCGTGTTTTAGATATCGAATGTCCGATAATTAATTTAAATTACTGATAATTTTAATTAATTATCCTCTTTATCCTTGACTAGTACCACTCAACCTTTTTATCATGTCGGATCATGGTCCACTTGTAAGATTTAACATGACGATCCTTTTGAGCTCATCAAGGGGGCATCATCATTCCGACTAACCAGGACACGGATTCCCTCAATAATCAACGGCATGCCATATAATTAATATTATTTCCCAATTTACCGGCCTATCGATTTAACAGAATAAATCTCGCCCATTGGTAAGTCAAAGAAATAATAATTAATTATACGTGCCCGTTATTATTTCGGGATTAAGAGATCGTACTCCATAATATATATCCGAGGTCTAATCCAATTTATGAAGTCAGTACAAAATTGGATGACCTCTATTTTGGTCCTACTCAATGCACACAAAGTACACTAGTGTAATTCTATGGTTAAGACAAACCATAATTACACTACAACCATTCCGATGGTTTGTTCAACTCCACCTCGGTTGTGAGCCTCTTTCTTATACTTCTACAAGGAACTTGATAACATGATCTTCTGTACGTCACTACGCATCATGTTATCTACAATGCAAAGTATGAGACATTTTGTGCATATACTAATATAAATATGCACCATGTGATTTTGCGATTCTCTTTTAAAATGTAGATGTCCTCTAACCAAAAGCAAGACTTTTACTATACATCCTAACAATCTCCCACTTATACTCAAAGACTTCGTTGTTTTTAAAATGTCATACATTTGACCCCTTGATCCTTCATATGCCTAAAAGCTCTCGCTACCAAGGCCTTAGTGAAAAGATCTCCCTAGGTCATCCTTTGATGTAATCTAGGCAACAACAGTTATTCCTCTCCTGGGTGATACTTGCGCTCTATGTGTTTACTTGCTTTATGGACTCGTGATTCCTTCGAGTTTGCAACTGCACCATTTTAATCACACCAAAATGTGATAGCCCTGAGCAAACCAAGAATCACATCAAAGTCCACCTTGAGGTTCTTGAACCATGTAGCTCTATTGGTTGTCTCAGAGACTGTCATCCATCCAACTTCTATGGTTGAGTCCATCACGCAAGCGCTGCGCAACACTCTTCCGTACCATGGTTCCACCTCTCTCGAAAGTAAACACAAAACCCCGAGGAATACTTATATTTGCCCCAATCTTGATTGGAATTCTGTATCCATATAACTCTCAAGAGATTGGTTTGCCCGGTAAACCAACATATAATCCATAGCCCTTCTCAAGCACTAATATATGCTTTTACCGCAATCCAATTTCCTTGACCTGGGTTACTCCGATATCTGTCATCCATGCCAGGGTACAACAAATATCCGGTCTCATTTTTAGCATACATGAGGCTTCCTATAGCTGACGCTAAAGGAACCGCCATTACCTATTCTATCTTCTTTGATAATCTAAACATATCTCCTTAGATAGAGTAGCTCCAAAGCTGAAAAGTACAAAACTTTTCTTGGAGGTATCCATGCTAAAATGAGTTAGGACAGTGTCTTATATGAAGCTTGAGATAAGCACATCATCCTTGTCTGGAGATCCCTTAGATCTTTGATCCCTAAGGATGTGTCTTACTACTCCCTAGTCCTTCATAATTCTTTGGACGACCATACCCTTACGCCTGATAGTATTTCGTTATTGTTGTCAATCAATAAAATATTATCTACGTATAATACAAGGATACTACTTCATTTTCTGTCACATTACTTATATATATAATCTTATCCGTCCTTTGTACAAATCCATATGACTGAATTTATCTCTTCAAAGCGGATGTTCCTTATCATAGGTCCAGGGATCTGGTTCATGTTGACTAAGGACCAAGTCCAAAGACTCTCCAATAACATGAATCCTTTAGGTTGACTAACAACCCTTCCACTACGATAATGTAACGCCCGCCCTTATATCTACTCTCGGGGCGGGGTTACGTACTACTCATTCATATAATTTTAATCATAAAAGAAAAACATAAGTGCTAAGCCTATTAGTCAGTGCATGCTAGTCAGATATCATGCTTTAATGTTTAGAACATTTTATTTCTTTGGAGCATAGTCCTAGGTTTCTATGCATCTTAAGTTCACAAGTAATTCAACTCAAACATATAAGAGTGATCACTAATATTCAAAAGTACCAACTCTAATCACTAGCATTTATTATTAAAGAAAACATAGGCATAGTAATGTAGATATGGGAATCTTTCTTTCCCGAGCCACCACCCCACACATCTTCAGCCCACCTGCCTCTTCCTCTAGTTCAAGTGTCCATTACCTTTATCTGCAGCATAAGACAACACATAAACTAGTAAGCACAAATGCTTAGTAAGGATCCTGTCCTACTCGCAAAATCCATACGAAAGCATACAACATGTACACATAATAAATCATAAGCATGAGTTCATCATAGCATACTAAACATCACAGTTTCTAAGCAAGCAGTATAAAGTATGGAATGCATATACATAAGGATGCTTAACTTTTAAAATTATACTTTTAAATACTTAAATATCATCGTATCATCATTGGGGGTCCCCGGCTTGTACCACATACATACATCATAAGCGCGCATCCCTAAGTAGATACGAGGTAGCGAGCCCGACCTACTAGGGTAAGGACAGCATAGTCGGTAGTCCCAGAACCGGGGCGTTCTTAAGGTGCCCATCCCTGTTGCACAGCTACGGTAGTGCCAGAACCGTGGACAGCATAGTCGGTAGTCCAGAACCGGGGCGTTCTTAAGGTGCCCATCCCTTGGATCCATACTTTGGTCCGGTACAAGCCCATTCATAAAGTAAAATACTTTACATGCTTTTACATATATGCTAAGGAATACTCCAAATCCACTCTTATGGGACACACCACTCTTCAAGGGTGCTCATGATCCCGTAGGGACACACCACACAACATAAGGGGTGCTCTTGATCCCATACTTAGTGGAGTATCCTTTCAAGCGTTTTATCATACACATCACATGCAATTCATAAAGGGTGCCACGTGGGCTATATAAACATGCTCATACATATGTCATATTTCAACCACTTACACAAACTTATATATGACAAGGTTGGTCACATAAATCATATTCCTGTCATAGAAAGTGGTAGCATACTTCATGAGTTAATCGAGTTCTTCTTAACCCTAAACTAAGGTCCTGGCCGAAAGTCAAAGTAGAGATAGCTTAGGTTTTTGACATCAAACATCACATACAAGTATCATATCTATATCCATCATATATCATTCTAAGCATAGCATACATTATGGGGTAATCAAACTTCACAAACCTAATGTTCTAGGCTTGGCTGAATATCACATGCTAGGGGAAAGGTTAAGTTTTCCTATCAAACATTCCCTTAAACATCACATGCATATACATATCATTATTCCCAAACATAAGCATATCTCCTAGGGTAGTTTAACCTTCACAAACCCTAACCTTAGGGAGTTGGCCGAATGGTGTAGGGTAGGGGAAATTAGGGTTTTTGAATCAACATTCATACAAGCATTTACACAAACATCTCACATACCTATCATGCCACTTATTAAACATAGATTTCATCATAAGATAATTATGCAACCCTAATCTCTAATCCCTCTAGGGTTGGCCGAACTCAAGGGTAAGGGAAACTAGGTTTCTTGAAATCAAATCTTCACACCAACATTTATACAAGCATTTTGTCTACACTACTAAGCATGGATATATCATAGGAATCATACAACCTTAAAACCCTCTTTGCTTCATGCTTTGGCCGAAAGTCACATAAGGGTAGAACCCTAGTTTTTGTTCACAACATCATAAAGAAAATCAACATACCTATATACCCTAAGTCTCAAGAGATCTTCTCATGTATTAAAGAGTAACCAAAGCCTCTCCTAATGGAGGTGGCCGAAAGTTACAAAGGGAAAACCCTAATTCTTTTGTACAAGAAAACAACAAGAATCATGCATAACAATTACACTGCAGGCGAGGGGATACTTACATCCTTTCGCTTGAATTTCACCTTCCCTAAATCTTTAGGGTACCCTTAGTTAAAGTGTGAGTGAGAGTTTCCTTTGCCAAAGTTTCTCTAGAATTCTTGGCCCTAGTAGAGGGCAAGATCCTTGAATGGTTCTCCTTCCTTCTAATTCCCTAGGGTTAGAACCCTAGGGTTGTGTTTTTCGAAAATGAAAAGGGAGAAGGAGAAGATGAATTTCGGTGGGGAGAGTGAGGAAGAAGAAGAAGGAAGTTATTCCAACTTCTTCCTTCCTTATTTATACTTTCTCTCATGAAGAGACATGTCTCTTCACTTCCCTAGCTTTGACAAGCATGTTTCTTATTCTCTCAACAAGAAACATGGCTTGGTACAATGGTTAAGGCATTGTTAGTACACCGAGGAGGTTCAAGGTTCAATCCTTGCTTCCTCCTTTCTATATTTCCTTTTTGCACTATTCCACATCCAAACCCATTAAGCCAAGCCCATCATGAATTTTCATAGTAATAATCATGTTTTATGAATTCATAATATTTCATAATATTTAATAATAATAATTCATGAATTTCATAATATTTCATATTCATGAATTCATAATATTTCATATGGGAAAATATTTCATAATAATATTTCATGAATTCATAATATTTCATAATATTCCATAATAATATTCCATGAATTTCATAATATTTCATATTTATGAATTCATAATATTTCATATATTCCATAATAATATTTCATGAATTTCATAATATTTCATATTCATGAATTCATAATATTTTCATAATATTCATATCATATTTCATGAATTTCATAATATTTCATATTCATGAATTCATAATAATCATAACATT
>JAGFNQ010000938.1:76799-132117 GCA_024364735.1 Boesenbergia rotunda
GGATTTCTGAAAATCCATTATCAGTAGTTAGGGTTGAAGTTCTAGAAAGTATTTTAGGTGTCAGAAATATCAAATTATAATTTTTTTCCAAACCTATAGGTGTAGCTTAGTTCCATCAGTGGGTTTTGAGCAAAACCCACTGATGGACCTCCCATATCTGGATTTCTGAAAACCCACAAATGGACCTCCCATATCTGGATTTCTACAAAACCATTATCAGTATTTAGGGGTGAGGTTGGAGAGAGTATTTTAGGGTTTAGGGATAAAATATGTAATCCAACTTGGGGGATGAAGTCAAAATATATATGGTTAAGGGTGATCCTCAAATAATATTTATTTCAGGCCCACGGTGGGCCTGAAATGTTTTTATTTCAGGTCCACGGTGGGCCTGAAATAAATGTATTTCAGGCCCACTATGGGCCTGAAATATCTTTATTTCAGGCCCACCTTGGGCCTGAAATAAAGTTATTTCAGGCCCGACGTGGGCCTGAAATTATAATTTGAGGTTTGTAACACCTCAACTCCACTGAAGGACCCATTGATGAGGTTGGAGAAAGTATTTTAGGTGTCGACAACATCAAATTATAATTTTTTCCAAACCTATAGGTGTAATTTAGTTCCATCAGTGGGTTTTGAGCAAAACCCACTGATGGACCTCCCATATCTGGATTTCTGAAAATCCATTATCAGTAGTTAGGGTTGAGGTTCTAGAAAGTATTTTAGGTGTCGGAAACCTCAAATTATAAATTTTTCCAAAGCTATAGGGCTAATTTAGTTCCATCAGTGGGTTTTGAGCAAAACCCACTGATGGACCTCCCATATCTGCATTTCTGAAAATCCATTATCAGTAGTTTGGGTTGAGGTTCGAGAATGTAGATTAGGTGTCCGAAACATCAAATTATAATTTTTTCCAAACCTATAGGTTTAGTTTAGTTCCATCAGTGGGTTTTGCTCAAAACCCACCGGTTGAACCTCCTATATCTGATTTATATAATATATATTGTTGATTAGATTATATAATGATTTTTAGAATAATAATCTATATTTACCTACAAGATGTAACAGAATAGATCATTTGGCACACAACAGTGCAGCAACTGGCACACAACAGTGCATTATCAGTTATTATATCTGACCGTATCACTTGGCACACAACAGTGCAACAACTGGATTTGAATGAACATCACCCAATTGTTTTCTTTTTGTTGACAATATATTATATAGAATAACAACATCTACATAATCATAACAACATCCACATAAGGAGATTTTTCCATACAAATGGATGTCAATCAACAGCAATGGATTTTTACATCACCAATACAGTTTTCAGATTATCTCAAGTTTTACAAAACATGTCTCTCAGAATATTAACTGTCAGCTCAAATCTGATTCTACTCATGTCTCCTTGTTTGAAATCCATCTTCTCATCATATAGGAGACATCGAACATATTGCATGACAAAGAAGGCACAGTCCACGCTGAAATTAACAAACACTTTTTTAGATTTCAATAAGTGGGTTTATAAAATACTTTCTTATTTTAAAAAATAAGAAAGTTCTTCCTCATTTAGTTACCTATGTTCTTGTTGGGGACATTTTTGTCTGACGGAGGGCCATTTGTCCAAGGGATGATGACTTTGTAGATACGGATGAATAGCCGTAAGTTCCTCGCGAGTATATTGTTTAAGTTCTTTTACCTGTCAAACATATCATGAATTTATTAATCACCATCAATGACATTTTAGAGAAAATGATGACCATATATAAGAATAAAGGAAGGTAGCTCACCGCTGTGTCAAATTCATGCTTATATTTACGACCACTAGCAAGAGAATTAAAATGATTAAAAGTCATGGATTTTGTATCCACCACTAACAAGTGAAAGTGTGTATTATCACTGCACAAAGGGATTAAAATAAATCTAAACCCTTGTTCAAGCATATCAGTCTTCATCACTTGTTGCAGGGAAATCTTTCTTGACGATCTGATTGATGCCTACAAATATGCATTCACAAAATTAATAATACCCATATCATAATATTAGGTCTTGTACAATATATCTGTTTAATTAATATACATCACTTACTGTGAAGAAGGTTGAACAATATATTGACTTGTTGTATGGCCTACCACATGCGGATGCTCCCCTAAATAAAATTTTACAAAAGGCATCAATGACCTCGCCTTTTGTAAAAACCTCTCCATTGAGGATTTGTAAGAATGAATGCAAATTCAAAGCAAAGGGTGCATCCTCCCAGATAAATTCATTTGCCAACCTGCCATGTAAATTGATATGATTATATATTACATAAGAGAATATATAAAAACTAACCTAAACTATAATATTTTGTAACTTACTTTAGATTCTCCAATCTATTTATCAGGTAGACCACTTCTTTATCTTTATTTTTCTTCTTTGTATTCATAAAATGTTTCTTCACAAACTACATCAATAAAATTTATTTAGCCCAAACTAATTATTGACCAAATTCAATACAATTGATGTATTTTAAATGAAATTAACACACTTACATCAATGCCTTGTTGCCTCGTTTTGTATAGTTCGGAGGTTCTTCTTGTTTCCTCCTCTATGTCTTCTTCAGACATGACTTCCATTACATCGTAAATGTTTCCTCTTGCTTCATCATATCCTCCTCACTAAGTTTCCTTTTTCCCTTGTCCATAACAATTGATATTTGTTTCCTGTCCCGCTTCCCCTTAGGTAAAAGCTGGTGCCATACTGGACTGTCAATTGGAGTATCCCTGTAATCATACCGAGTTCGGTCACGTCCTCTCCTAGGTGTACAAGATACTGGATCAGAAAGAGGATCGACTACAGGATAGCTTTCTTGACCCTCCATGCCTTTTTTTTCAATAATTGAAAGTAATTCCTTAACCCTTTCATTCAAACATATATTCTCCTCTGTTAGCTCCTTGATTCGGTTGTCCTTAAGAATGCATTCACCACATAGCCTAACATCTCCTTCTGATGTCTCCATTGGCCGTGGTATGTCATCACCGATATCAAGGTTCTCAAACAATGTGTTCTCATGTAGGGTAGGAATTAATTCAACAATAACCTGTCAATTACGAAGTACACAAATGTTACTACCTCTCTATCTAACTCAGATAGATCACATTTAAGAATAATTACCTCTTCAGACGAGAGTCGGTCGACAAGGCCCCTCACCCTACTAATATGCGAAGGAATATTCCTCCACTTATTTATTCGGGGCCCTTCAACATTGAATGGTTTTTGAATTGGTACATGCTCCAAAAATCATGCCTACACAAATTTTTGCAGCCAAATACATTAATGACATCAAAATATTATAAAATTTAACAAGATAATTCTACTCACTGCCAAAAGCCCTGCAAATCCCTTTAGGTAAGGGAGGTTGGTGGTGCTCTGGTTTCCCTGAGTTGATGAAAATAAGTCCCCAATCTTAGGTAATTGTGGAGACAAAAATTGATGGATAGCTTCTACCCAATTGAATCTACCTAGATTGTCATAATCATCTACTATATCTACAAGACCTAGATGAACCTTATATGTACTAGACGAAAATAAAACACAATCAAATATATACAAAATATAAAATTTACACACTAATAACACATCATCCTCTGATTCAACACTTTTAGAAAAATGTTTAAGTAACTCCTCAAGTCTTGTTCTTGTAGATTGTTTTTCTTTTGAGAAGTAAGTACGATAGAGGTCACCCGATGCTTTAGTTGAATTAATAGGGACCGAAACACCACGGTCCACTATACCCAGTATCAATGCAACATCTCGTCTGGAGAACGCAACCGGTACACCTGAAACAATTACAATATTTAGTTATCATCAAGAATATAGGCTTGAAATTATTCCACGTTGGGCCTGAAATGATTTCAATTCAGGCCCGACGTGGGCCTGAAATGAATTCAATTCAGGCCCGATGAGGCTGAAAGAATACACAGGCCTGAAATGAATACATTTCAGCCCAGGGCCTGAAATGAATCATTTCAGGCCCGAGGTGGGCCTGAACTAAATTAACTTCAGGCCCTCGGTAGGCCTGAAATGATTTTATTTAGGCCTACCGAGGGCCTGAAGTCATTTTCACTTCAGTCCCTCAGTAGCCCTAAAATGAAATGATTAAACTTTATCAAAAACTAATCATTTGAGGCATCTATATTACTGTCTTATCTTACTATAGATACTATAGATATTGTCTACAATTCATAACTAAAACTATTACCTGAGAATTTAAAACCTTGCGAGGTTGAATCCCAACTTTCAAATATATTAACCAAAATTCCACGGATATGCTGCAATTCTTGTATGTCCAGGAAAAAACTGAAAGGCGACCCTTTGATCTTCGCAATGTGTCGATCATTTAAAATGTCAAATTCTTCAAAAAATTGTTTAAAGTGGCCTAAAATACTGCACCAACGTAATTTTTGTCCAATGTCATCTGAATCCTACAGTTTATATACAGTACAAATTTATTCAGCAAAATAATTTTAAACATGTTGACAAACAATGCTGGTTTGACCTAAGCATATCGCTAACATACCTTGGTGGATAATGCTAAGGAAGAAGACGCTGAACCACGTACAGACCTTTTGCCTGACATTATCAAATAAATCCAACGTGCAGAAACCCTAACCCCTTGGTGTATTATGCCGATCAGTCTCCACTTCAACGTTAACACTAAAACCCACCTCAGGATCACACAGAAACGCTTTCGAGCAATGCCTAGGTTTTGGTTGTCCGCAGGGATTCGGGGGATGAGCTCGCGACTATATCACAGCTAGGGCACGTAGGACTGCAAGAAGGCGAGTTCTTGCGCTGAGAGAGGTTGAGAGTGAGCTTTTATCCGAAATGAAGGACTTCCATTTACGTTGTTGCGCTGAGAGAGAACGGAGAAAATTTCGACTGCTACCCATCCGAACCACAAATTAATATTTTATTGATAAAGTGGTTCGGTTGTCTCGAAACTGTGTTTGATAAAGTCATTCTTTGCGGGAGGGGTATAAAAGTAACTTCACTATATGGGATGCGCCCTTTGGTATAATAGAAACCATGGTACTCCTTTCGGTAATTACGAATAGTTGGATACGCCCTTTGGTAAATTGCCGAACTTCCATTGTATGATCTTCTAAAGTGTTGATTGCATCCAAATTCATACACCCTCCCCTTACATTGGTCACCCACCATATCACACCATGATTTGAGATTGAATGAAGGATGAGTAGAGTGATCATCAACATTTTATCTCTCTTTATATTGTTCCTAGCCTGTTCATATTACAATAACTTATATTAGTGTAATAAATATAAAAACAAACAATTGAGTTGCCAATATGATATAATAAAATATTAATGAATAATTAACGATATTAACTCACACTAACTCGGACCGATTTGTTATCCACATACTCTCCACTACCTTGTTTCCTTTAATGCATTCATTCAAAAATCTAAAATTCATACACTTCTCATCCCAAAAATTTTTGTCTACAACCATATATAACATATGTCAATATATAGCAAATCATATAAGATACATTGAATTTAAATCTAAATATAAAAATTTAATAAATGTGATATGTAAATTATTGAAATAAACACATAAAAAGAAGTTTACCATCCTCTCACAGTGTGCTCCAAAAGAAATTGAACCCCCAGTATATTTGGTAACAGACCCATCCTTCATTATCATTTTATTCTTACGAGCAACATCACATTTGATCTTGTGATCTTCTTTATTTCAATGATTGTTAACTAGGTCATTCTGGATATTAGCCTCTATCCATTCAAGTCCCTTACCTATCATATCTAATATGTTTGGTTCCCTTCTTAAAACTTCTCGTGCCAATAATAATGTTGCTTGCTTAGCCAAACGAATTGTTGCCCTATATCTCTCACTTGCATTTCTATTTCATACCTTTTTCATTTCTCTATCTGTAAAATTATCCCATTTATATCTCAACTGCGTCATATCCAATAGACAATCAATGATTATAAACAATATCAATGGTGAATTAATTCATATAAAATGAGATTTACTTTTTTTTTAGAATTTAAAACATATTGCTTACCTTAAAATTTTCTCAAAGCAAATCCTTAATATCATTAGGCACCTTTTTCCATGTTGGCAACGTTCCTTTAATCATTCCTTTGATATCATTTGTAATTTCACGAGGAACCTAAATTTTAACAAATAGCCGACCCTACCTAGTGAGATAAAACTTGGTTGTTGTTGTTGTTTTAACATCAATTTCAACAAATCTAAATAAAACAAAATTAAAAATATTATAACAAGAAAAATAATTTATTATAAAATAGACACAAAACTTATTAAATTTAAAAGTCATATGGCTTACTTATTCATAGCCACGTTTATTTTAGTTTGTTCTTCAATATTTGATGGAATCTAAGACCCTTGATTAGGTCCTCTTCGTCGAACTACTGATGAACTACCTTTTTCATATCGAGCATTATTGATCACAACATTTTCACTTGTCTTTCCTCCTCATCCTATAGCAAATAAATACATATAATTAATGTAATTTAATAAATACATTATCAAGATAAAATTTGTGCACCAGTATTTCATTTGGTATGTTGTCAAGTTTAGGCATTGTATCATGTTGCCTACATATATATGTAACTCAATGATTTCTTCAAATTGTATACCATTAATAAGAATTAATATACATACTCATCTTGTAAATTGTATGTAACTCAATGATTTCTTCAAATTGTATACCATTAATAAGAATTAATATACATACTCATCTTGTATTGTAAGAGATTGCCATCTTTGTTGGCCTCTCCCCCTTGGTCTTCCATTGTTCGAACCAACATCCTTCGTCCTTCTATTTGTCATCCTGCATCACATAAATAAAAAATTCAGCAAAAGAGAATACAAGAAAAAATTTAGCAAAAGAGAATTGTCATAAACAACAAACAAAATTCAACAAAAAAAAATCTTGTAAGACACTCTATAGTAGACAAACCGACAGCTTACAAATTCCTTTAGAATTATCCCATTTCTATAGTAAACAAACTGACAGCTTATAAATTCCTATAGAATTATTCCATTTCTATAGTAAACAAATCGACAGCTTACAAATTACTACAGAATTATCCCATTTTTACAAAAATTCCTGCAGAATTCCCATTTCTGTAGTAAACAAACCGATAACTTAAAAATTCCTGTAGAATTCTCATTTCTACAGTAAACAAACCTTTGTGTAGACTTTTTAAAATCAGCCACATAACAAGAGTAGCATACAACGGTAATAGCAACAGTAGTATATGGGATCAGTGCCGTCGATAGAAGGGAGGTGAATATCGACTTTCACTTTCTTCGAAATATCATTGATCGTTCGTTTAACTTTCAATCAGAGCCACTAGTAGCATAGTAGAATAATAAATAAAGAGAAAGTAAATACAAGTGACACGCAAGATTTATTTACTTGGTTCCCAACCTCTTATGTACTCGGTATGAGCCACTAATATTCTCCTTTTCAGAATTTCCAGAGAAGAAGAAAACCCATTTTACAGTTCAATATTACAAGCAAAAGATAACTGAAATTAAGTACAATTTGTAATTATAAAAGCAAACCAAAATGGATTGAAGATCCTAGCCAATCTGGATGTTCGAAGCGCAACACACTTCCTCTTGGAGCCTCCTTGGTCATAGAGCTTTGCCTTAGCACTTTTACTTCGCAGAAAGTGAGTCGTAGAATGATGGAATTGATATTCTGTAACCACGGCTCGAACCCCTTTATATATGGGTCACTCGGGCTCCCGTGTGCCTATAGGGGTGTCCTCCATGTGACTCCAATCTGATCAACTCGGTGAATACAGCGTGGGGATAAAACCTGTGGAAAACATTGACGGCGCCCCCATGACCTTGAGGGTGCCCTGGGCCATGGGGACGCCTGGGTTCCATAGAGGCTCCCGGAATCCCCTGACCTAGATTTTGTTCATCCGCTTGCATTTGCTCTCCAATCTTGCCTCCAGCTTCATGTTCCAGCAAGACAAACAAACAATCCTAAGCCTTAGTTTTGTAATTCTACCTGACCTACTAGGCTTTGCTTGAAGTCAACTCTCTAAAACTTTACTACCTAAGGTCAACTCCTTAGGGTTTCCCAATGCCTAGCTTCACTCAGTAAGACTTTACCTTGCCTGGATTCACTTACTAGGATTTTTACCCAGCTTCACTCACTAAGATTTCATGCCCAACCCGTGGTCAGGTTTTCGTGCCCAACTTCACTCATTAGGACTTCGTCCACTTAGCTTCACTCACTAGGACCCAGCTTCACTCACTAGGGGTTCGTGCTCGATCCTTGACTAGGACTTCAGTGCCCAACCCTCGGCTAGGACTTCATGCCCAATTCCTCGAATCAGGACTTCAATGCCTAACCCTCGGCTAGGTCTTCGTGCCTAATTCCTCAAACCAGGACTTCGTGCCCAGCTTCACTCACCAGGTCTTCGGTACCTTGACAAAGACTTCTTTGTTAGTCATCTGATCCTGACTAGACTTCTCTCTGCCAAACATCAAGTCCTATTTGGCTTAGTCCTTAGTCTAACCAACCAGATCTAAGTTTAGTTACTCTGCCAAACATCAAGTCCTATTTGTCTTAATTCTTACTCAAACTGGCCAACTCTGGGTGCTAATCACTCTGCCAAACATCAGGTCATGTTTGGCTTAACCTTTGGTCAAGCTGATCAAACCTGGGTTTTATCCTACCAAATATCATGTCCTGTTTGGCTTAACCCTTGATCATACTGACCAACCCTGGGTGCTTTGCTAATCACTCAACCAAATATCAGGTCATGTTTGGTTAACCCTTTGGTCAACCTGATCAAACCTGAGTTTTACCCTACCAAACATCAAGTCTTGTTTGGGTTAACCCTTTTTTAGACTAACCAGACATTGGTATATTGTCAAACATTGAAACACTAGAGGTTGACTATTCTTGTCTGGTGCTTTTTGCACCAACAATTTCCCCCTTAGAGGTTGACTATTCTTGTCTGGTGCTTTTTGCACCAACAATTTCCCCCTTTTTGATGTTTGACAATAATCTTAAGTTAAGTTTAGGTCTAAGTGTTTCAGGTCAATACTTGGGAGATACACAAGATATCTAACTTAAGGTACTCTCTCCCCCTTTGATACACATAAAAATAAATAAACCAACAAAAATATTAAGTATAAGATTTGCACCAACAATGTGATTTTTGAAAATACTTAGAGTTTTATTAAAAAATGTGATTTTTTGTTGTTTAGACTTCCCTAAATCTGACACAATCCTAGGAATCTTATTCATCACAAGAAAATTTTCTATGTGTCTTAGAGATTTTTCAATCAAAATAAAATATTTTCAATATGTATTTAATTTTCAAAAATAATTTATTAGTTTGGATTCCTCCTCAATCTAACACAATCTTGGGAAACCTTGTTAACTATAAGGAAAACTTTCCTATATATCTTAGAGATTTTTCCATGCTAAAGAAAATTTTTAAAAGTTTTTAAAAATTATTTAGAAGACTAAAAGATTTTTCAAAATTTTAGTATTTTCTAAAATATCACATTTTTGAAAATTATAATAGTTCTTTTTTAATTTGAACTCCCCCTAAGCTTGAATAATATAACTCTAAAAAAAATATAAGATTTTTAAAGTAATCATTTTACAAAAGTGAATTGTTCTTTTGATTAGGACTCCCCCTAAGCCTGACATAATCTTAGGAATCATTGCAGATTATAAGGAAAACTTCTTATGTATCTTTAGGGTTTGTCCAAATCATAAGAACAATTAGGGTATATTTTTTTAAAAATAAATATTTAAGAGAAATATTTTTAAAAGATATGATAATTTTTTTTAAAGAAAGGTTTTTCAAAAATAAATTTTTGAGCAGAAAAAAAATATTTTTCAAAGAAATGATAATTTTTTAAAAATAATAATTTATAAGAACTTAAAATTTGTACGAAAAAAAATTGACTCCCACTAAACCTAACACCTTCTGGCTACCCTTGTTAACTACAAGGAACTCTACCTAAGTGTCTTAAAGGATTTTAGTATTGACCTAGAGGGTTTGTGTCTAAGTGTAGGTTAAATAATTTTTAATAAGATATAAGATTTTGAAAGCTATTTATTGGTATACACAATCATGCATGAAATTTATTAAAATATTATTATGTTTCAATTAGTAATTTAAAAATAGGTTTTTAAGAAAATATTATAAGAATTTTTGAAAATATTTTGAAAATCTTTATCGATTAATTAGTCCTTATAATCTCACCCATTCTAAGTGTCACAGTACAAACAAAAAAATGATTAACGAGGTTTTTTCAACCTCGGGCGACCTGTCCGACCCCACAGAAGTTTCCCACCGATCGCTAGGGTAAATCGGGAAGCACTCTCAGTGGGTGGTCTAGAAGCTCAGCATCCCAGAGTTCACGCCTTATTTGGAGGAAAAATTCCTGCAAATATGCCGTAGCAGGGGATCGAACCACGGATGCCTGGGATAGCGACTAGTCGCCCTACTGCTGCACCATAGCCTAGGAGGCTGTCACAGTACAAACAAGGATTGTAGTCTTATGGGTGTTATGAGATGCTTGATTAATTTTTCTTAATTTATTTTTGTAGATTGTTTAACCTTGAGTTAGATTCATGTTTAATAAGTAGTAACTTAAAAGTAAATTTTAATAATTGGCTTCCAAGTCTTGGTGAGGCACAGGGGCCTTCTTGAGTATCGGAACAATGATCTTTTCCTTGACAAAGCCTTTTAAAGAAATGATACTTTTAATTTACTCTTTGAGAAACTTTAGTCTAACTAGTGTAGGATGTGACGAAGTAGCTTCAGCTAGTTCCACTTAGCTAAGTCGACCAAGTCGGGTACTCCTTACCCTTCCTGACTTCTTAGACTAAGCTTCCCTAACGTACTATCATCTCGCCCCACCCTAGTACTATGTTAGGCAAGTACCAAACAATCTTTTTCCTATGTAGTCATTCTAGTTAAGAATAAAATAAACTAGCATGAATGACATGGTAGATATAATGAAAAAGTAAGTAGATGCATGAGCATGACAATTATGTATGTGTCAATCAAGTCAAAACATTTTAATTTGATTTCCAATAAAGTCTCAAATTCTCGATTTCATATAGATCATGTGAATCTACGAATATGTCAACCCACTTTAACATATTTGTTATTAATAAGTTGATTGTTCCAGTTGGATAGAATTTTATTTAATTTCATAGTTAAAGGTGTTTAATTAAAACTTAGTTCGTGAATTTTATATTAACAAAATTTTAAGATTAAACATTGAATTTTAAGTTGTATTTTTTAATAAAATTTATAATTTTTTCAAACAGATTTGATTATTTTAAGAGTTAATTAAGAATATTATGTTGAGGTAAAATTTTAAGTTTCCAATTAAAGTTAAATTAAAGTTTGAGATTTATTAGATTAGATTTTTTATTTAATTAAGAGTTGTATATTTGAATTTTTGAATTAAGATTTTAACTTAGAATTTTTAATTAAAGTTGAATTATTATTATTAATTAGAATTTGATACTTAGATTATTAATTAAGATTTAAATTTTAAGAATTAATTAAATTTAATATTTCTGATTTATCGATTGATTCTTTTGATTTTACTTTCCATTGTACCAAGGCTCATCTTCTAATTATCTTCATGATTTAATTAAAGGTTGAGAGTCATCTAAATTATTAATTTGAGAATTTTCTTCAAGATTATTATATTTTTTAAGGGGTTATATTATTATTCTTTTCATTTGAATCAAACTCTAAGACACAGTGGAAGATCATCTTGTGATCAACAAGCTTCCTAGGACTGTGTTAAGCTTAGGGAGAGTTCAAATTTTAAAAAAACTATTATAATTTTCAAAAATGTGATATTTTTGAAAATATTATAGTTTCATTTTCTAAAATATTTTTGAAAAATATTTTAGTCTTCTAAATGATTTTTGAAAATATTTGAAAATTTTCTTTAGTTTGGAAAAATCTCTAAGACACATAGAAAAGTTTTTCTTATAGTTAACAAGGTTTCCTAGGATTGTGTCAGATTAGGAAGGAATCTAAACTAAGAAATTACTTTTGAAAATTAAATACATATTAAAAATATTTTATTTTGATTGGAAAATCTCCAAGAGACATAGAAAATTTTCATGTGGTCAATAATATTCTTAGGATTGTGTCAGATTGGAGAGGAATCCAAACTAAGAAATTATTTTTAAAAATTAAATACATATTAAAATTATTTTGTCTTGATTGAAAAATTTCTAAGATGCATAGAAAATTTTCTTGTGGTCAACAAGATTCCTAGGATTATGTCAGATTTAGGGAGGTCCAAATCAACAAAACACTTATTTTATTTCTCAAATTTTTTTTGCTTCCCTAAAATATTTTCAAAACAAAATGAAACTTAGTTTTTCTTACATAAAAAGGTTTTTGAAAATCACACTTTTTATTAAAAACTCTATGTATTTTCAAAAATCACATTGTTAGTACAAATCATACACTTAACATTTTTTTGGCTTAGTTTTTTGATGTATGCCAAAGGGAGAGAGAGTACCTTAAGTTAGAAATATTTTGTGTCTCCCAGGTATTGATCTAAAACTCTTAGACCTAAGCCTAACTTATGATTATTGTCAAACATCAAAAAGGGAGATATTATTGGTGCAAAAAGAATTAGACAAGAACATTCAACGTCTAGTGTTTCGATGTTAAGCCATATAGGATTTAATATTTGGTAGGGTAAAACCCAGGTTTGATTAGGTTGACCAAAGGCTTAGCCAAACAGGACCTGATGTTTGGCAGAGTGATTAGCACTCAGGGTTGATCATTTGATCAAAGGGTTAGTCAAATAGGACCTAATGTTTGGTAGAGTGATTAGCACCCAGAGTTGGTCAGATTGACCAAGGGTTAAGCTAAATAGTACTTGATGTTTGACAGAGTGACTAAACCTAAATCTGGTCAGTTAAACTAAGGACTAAGCCAAATAAGACTTGATGTTTTGCAGAAGTCTAGTCAGGATCAGATAACTAGCAAAGAAGTCCTGGTTCGAGGAATTGGGCTCGAAGTCCTGGTCGAGGGTTAGGTATTGAAGTCTTGGTGAGTAATGCTGGGCACGTAGTCCTGGTTCGAGGAATTGGGCATTAAGTCTTGGCCGAGGGTTGGACACCGAGGTTCTAGTGAGTAAAGTTGGGCATGAAGTCCTAGTTCGAGGAATTGGGCATGATGACCTGGCCGAGGGTTGAACACCGAAGTCTTGGGAGTGAAGCTGGGTAAAAGTCCTGGTGAGTGAAGTCAGGCAAGGTAAAGTCCTAATGAGTGAGACTAGGCATTGGGAAACTCTAAGGAGTTGACCTTAGGTAATAAAGTCTTAGAGAGTTGACTCCAAGCAAAGCCTAGTAGGTCAAGTAGACTTACAATACTAAGGCTTAGGATTGTTTGTTTGTTTTGTATTTGTTTGTCTTGCAAGAACCTGGAGCTGGAGGCAAGATGGGAGAGCAAACGCAAGCGAATGAACAAACTCTAGGTCAAGGGCTTTCGGGTGCCCCTATGGAACCTGAACGCTAGAGTAACCCGGGCGCCCCCATGACCAGTGCACCCTCAAGGTCATGGGGTGCCCTCAACAAGATTTTTATCCCTGCGCTGTATTCAACTAGTTGATCAGATTGTGTCACATGGAGTGCGTCCTTATAGGCACACGGGCGCCCGAGTGACCCATATATAAAGGAGTTTGAGCCGTGGTTACATAATATCAAATTCATCATTCTACTACTCATTCACTGGGAAGTTAAAGTGCTAACGTTGAAGCTCTATGACCAAGGAGGTTGCAGGAAGTGCACGACACTTCAGACTTTCAGAGTTAGTCGAGAGATTCTCCACATTCTCCACATTCGGTTTGCTTGTTAATAAATTGTAAAGTTTTATTTTACTTATTTGTGATTGTACTTGAACTGTAAGACGGGTATTCTCCGCCTACGGAAATTCCGAAAAGGAGACCATTAGTGGACTCACGCTGAGTATATAGGCCTTGGACATACTGACCCTGGGGGTTGGAAACCAAGTAAATAAATCTCGCGTGTATACTGTCTTCTTTATTTTATTCCACTATGCTATTAACACTCTTGATAGAAAGAATGAATGAATGAACGACGAAATTCTGAAAAAGATCTTAAGTCGATATTCACCCCCCCTCTATCAATGGCACCGATCCCACAAAATAAACTAGCATGAATGACATGACAGATATAAAGAAAGAGTAAGCAAATGCATGAGCATGACAGTTATACATGTGTCAATCAAGTCAAAGCATTTTAATTATATTTCTAGGAAAATATCAAATTCTTGATTTGATATTGGTCGTGTGAACCCGCAAATGCGACAACCCACTTTGACACATTTGTTATTATTAAGTTGATTGTTCTAGTTGGGTAGAATTTTATTTAGTTTCTTAGTTAGAGAGGTGTTTAATTAAAACATGGTTCGAGGATTTTATATTAACAAATTTTAAAGATTAAACATTGAATTTTAAGTTTCATTATTAATTAAAATTTAAGATTTGTTCAATTATATTTAAAATTTTAAGAGTTAATGAAGAATTTTATATTCGGGTTAAGATTTTAAATTTCCAAATACAGGTAAGTTATTAATTAGAATTTGAGAATAATTCAATTAGATTTGAATTTTAAGAATTAAATTTGGTATTTTAGGTTCGATTGAACCTTTTCAATTAATTCAAATAATGCTGATTCATCTATTGATTCTTTTGATTTTAAGTTTTCAATTATATTTAATATTTATGTTTCATTTGTTTCCTTATAAGAATTTTTAAATAAAGATTTAAGGTGGATTAATTCAGATATATCAATTACATTTTTAGAATCATCTTCATCTTCAAAATTATCGTCAAAGTTGCTAATTAAATTTACATCAATATCTTTAAGATTATTTGAATTAACTTTAGGATTATTAATTAGAGTTTCAAAATTCTCTTTAAAATTATTAGGATTATCTTCAAGATTATTAATTAGAGTTTCAGAATTATCATATAAATTATTAATTTGATTATTAGAATCATCTTTAATTTTATCTTGAGAATTATCTATAAAATTATTAGTTAGAATTTTATCTTGAGAATTATCTGAAAAATTAGTAGATGAATTTTTATCTTAAGAATTATCTGTAAAATTATTTAAAATATCATAGTTAATTTCCAAAATTACAATATTAATATTAAAAATTAAAGAATTAATATTCAATATTTTAAAATTATTAATGTTAGATTTAGATTCATTACTAGCTAATTTATCGTGCAACACATTTAATTTACTGTACAAAAAGTCTATTTTATCTGAAAAATTAAACGTTATTTTTGTATGTATAGGGGTATTTTTGGAAAGACAATTATCATGCATATTTTTAGAAAAATTAAATTTTACTCTAGAAGGTATATTTTTGCGATAATCAATTTTTTGTACCTTGTTTATCTTTTTCGCATTTCCCAGCATTGTGAACTCGCTTATCCTCTATTCTGGAAACTGGTTCTTGCAGTGCCCATGCTTCTGGCACTTGAAGCACTTGATGTAGTTGTTGTCCCTCCGGACTCCTAGCATCGATACCTTCGTTGCCGCCGGTGGTGATGTATGAATCTTACGAATAGGGCACTTATTTTTATAGTGCCCTCTCTCCCTGCACTTGAAACAAATTATGTGAAATTTAAAACATGACATAATTAACATATACCTTTTTACCCTTGTATCCCCCTCAATTCCTATTCTTCTTGCTCCTTCGGCGGTGAGTCTGATCAAAGCCTCCTACTCTGATACCAATCGTATGATCGATGGCGTCGATAGAAGGGGGATGAATATCGACTTTCATTTACTTTTGTCTTCTCATCGTTCATTCATTCAACTTACTATCAGAGTTGTTAGTAGCATAACAGAATAAAATAAACAAACGAAAATAGCACAGAGATGACACACGAGATTTATTTACTTGGTTTCCAACCCCCAGGGTCAGTACGCTCAAGGCCTATGTACTCGGCATGAGTCCACTAATGGTCTCCTTTCTAAATTTTTTGGGTGGAGGAAATCCATCTTACAGTTTGAGAAGTACAAGCAAAAGTAAATGAAATTTAAGTACAACTTGTAATAATAAAAGCAAACCAATAAAGAAAGAAGATCCTGGCCAATTCAGAAGTTCGAAGCGCAGCGCACATCCTCCTGAAGTCTCCTTGGTCATAGAGCTCCTGTTACGATGTATACTAAAAGACTTGTCTTTTTCTATGGATATCTACATTTTGAAAGAGAATCACAACATCACTGTTGCATGTTTATATTAGTATGTGCATAACTGTTTGATACTTTGCATTGTAGATAATATGGTGTGTGGTGACACACAGAAGATCATGTTATCAGTCCCTAGCAGAGTATAAGAAGAGGCTCACAACCGAGATAGAGTTGGACAAACCATCTAGATGGTTGTAGTGTAATTAGGTGTGGTTTATCTTGACCATAGAATTATACTAGTGCACTTTGTGTGCATTGAGCAGGACCAAAATAGAGGTGATCCAATTTATACTGACTTTATAATTGGATCGGACCTCGGTTTATTATGGAGTACATGCTCTGAATCCCGATATAATAACGGGCACATGTACATAGTAGTTATTTCTTTTATTTATCAATAGGCGAGATTTATTCTGCTAAATCGATAGGCCCGGTAAGTTGGGAAATAATATTATTTACATGGTGTGTCATTGATTATAGACGGAATCCATGTCCTGGTGAGTCGGGATGATGATGCCCCCTTGATGAGCTCATAAGGTTCATCATATTAAATCTTCCAGGTGGATTTAGTCTAACATGATGATAAGGATGAGTGGTACTAGTCAAGGAGTTAGAGGTTGATTAATTAAAATTGTCAGTAATTTAAATTAATCGACATGTATTTGATATCTTAAACACAGGGAGATGGATGTACTCATAATAGGTGGAGCCCATATGAAAATATGGGGTTTGGTGAGGTAGTTCAATAGAGATCCTTTATTGGAATGGATCTTTATTAATGGATCGGGTTTGGATCCATTAGCAGGCCAAGATCCAACTCCTCCTCATGGTCCCTATTGTAGCCCTATATATACCCCATGGAATCATGAAACCAAGGCTAATCCAATTGATCATCACACCCTTGCTTTTCTCTCCTCTCTTTCTCTCCTTCTCTCTCCTAGGGCACCCAGCGGCCAAGAGGAAGAACTCCTCTCTTCTTCCTTCTTTTCTAACCTCTTCTTCACCTTGGGTGCTCGGCGATCACAAGGAGAAGGAGGACCTTCATCCTCCTTTTGTGGTTCGGCAAGAAGAGGGTGGAATAGGGGCTGCCGGCATTGGAGAAGAAGGGTTTCCCCTTGGTGGCCGACGGAGCCGCAAGCAAGGGGTGAGGAGAGTTTTCGGCGGTTTGGGTTGGGAAGGTGATTGCTTCTCTCCTGTTGGAACTTGGATGGCTAGAGAGGGGGGGTGAATGTAGCCAAACACTTGAAACTTAGCAGTTTTTTATTTTCTCTGTACTTCAGAGGTTAGACAGCGGAAGCAAAACAAGTGCAGAAACTATATGCAGAAACTAAGTAACAAGCAAAACTCTAACGCAAGGATATACAAGGTTCGGGGATAACTTGCCCCTACTCCTTGGCGTGCCTGTAAGGTGGGTGATCCCTTGATCGTCGGCAGATCAAGCCCCAGAAATTCGGATATCAAATCTCCATCTCGGTGGAGAAACCTCTCCACATAAATGGTCTCAAATGTATCAGAAATTAAGCACAGAGACAACAAGGAAGATCTTACAGATCGCTAGCAAAGCACAAGGATGAGAAATGTGAGAGCAGATCACCGAGCACAGCACAACGCCACCAACGCAAGAGCTCCCAGCTCTTCGTTTGCTTGCTTATCCACTCGCGACTCCCTCCACAAACTCAAGGTTACAACTTTGCAAGAGATCACTTTAAGTGATTCACAGTAGTGCACAACAGATGATTTCACAAAGCTTTCGATGTGGAGAACTCTTGAGCTCCTTCTCCACTCCATGGCTTATCCTGCTTCCATCGCCAGGTCACACGCTCCTCTGCAGCAGCTCCCAGCTGCTCACCAGCAATAGCCAGCTACCCCTGACCTCCTCTGGACTCACTGAATCCCCTCCAGTCGAGCCCCAGGTCATCAGCTCCTCAGCCGTTGCAGCTCATGCCAGAGAATGTTACAACCTGCGGAAGCAAACAGCCAAACCTGCTGTAGCTAAAGCCTTTGTTTGACTTCCCTTGGATGATCCCTGAGTCACCTGCACACTTAGCAGCTCATTAGGGTAGCAAATCAACAGAGAATCAAACACTCAGTAGTTAAGAGCAGAGAAAGCAGACGTGATCAGACGTGATCAGAGCATCTGACAGCGCGTTTGAATTAAAGTGATCGGTCACCGAACCGATCCAGGGATCGTGGATCGGTCACCGGACTGATCCACAGCTTTGCTGGGATTCCCAGCTTTCGCAGCCACAAGGGCCTGATTGGTCACCAGACCGATCAAGTTGTGCCCTGATCGGTCAGCAGACCGATCAGGGAGCTCTCCGACCGATCAGGCTCCAGCCTGATCGGTGATAAGGAGAACTCTGCGACAATTGATCGTTCACCAAAACGATCTGAACAGTATCTCTGATCGGTCACCAGACCGATCAGGAGCCAAGCAGTAAGGTTCCTAAAACCCACTGTATGCTCCCTGATCCGTCACCAGACCGATCAGGAGCTAAGCAGTAAGTGAACTGTATGCTCCCTGATCGGTCACCAGACCGATCAGGAGCCGAGCAGTAAGATCCCCAAACTCACTGTATGCTCCCTGATCGGTCACCAGACTGATCAGGAGTCGATCAGTAGCCCAACAAGGTCACTGTGTGCTCCCTGATCGGTCACCAGACCGATCAGTCATCGCTGGATCAGTCACCAGACCGATCCACGAGGGAACATCGTGCCAACTTCCCTGATCGGTCACCAGACCGATCCAGGCAAGGTCAAATCTCCTCTAAGTCACGAGAACAAGCCTCCAGCCATTCTTTGACTCGTGCTTGGTCCTTCGGACCAAGACTCCATGCCCAGTCTCACTCACCGGGACTTCAACCTAGCCCTCCAAGCTAGGACCTGGCCCTCCAAGCCAGGGTTTCATCACCTAACCCTCCGAGTTAGTAATTTTCACACCTAGCCCTCCAAGCTAGGACTTTTCCACACCTAACCCTCCAGGTTAGGAATTTTCACACCTAGCCCTCCAAGCTAGGACTTTTCCACACCTAACCCTCCAGGTTAGGAATTTTCACACCTAGCCCTCCAGGCTAGGACTTTCTCACACCTAACCCTCCAAGTTAGGATTTCATCCACCTAGCTTCTCAAGCTAGGACCTGACCCTCCAAGTCAGGCTTTCATCAAACCTAGTCCCACTAGGTATGCCTAGTCCACGACCAGGACTTAATCCCAATCATCTTATCAACCTAAACTAAAATCGGTGTCAACACCAAAACAATAATCAGGGTCAGACTGCATCAACATCTCCTTCATCTTCTTCTTCTCCTTCCTCTCCGGTGCTTCCTTGTGGCCGGCGGGCTTGGGTGGCCTTGGAAGGCCGACGGTGGAAGGTTGGGAGGAGGAAGTGGCCGGCGGTGATCCCTACCTCTAGGGTTTTGATTGACGCGTGAAGAAGCGGTTAATTGGAAGACCTTGGTTATTCCGGTTCTTGGTAGACCGTCGCCCACACGACGTCCAAGAGGGAGGGTCATACGGTATAAGATCGTAAGGTAAAGAGAGGTATATTTCTCTCTTGGCTCCTTTGTTAATTCTATCATTTCATGTGATATTTTAATTAATTATCATGTTTAATTATTTGCTTAATTAATTGTTGATAATTAATTATTGTTGGACCCCGAAAATAAACACAAAAACCGGCAATCCGCTCGTCGTCTTTTTCGCATTCAATTAGTTAGGCGAGTTACAAGGCTCGAACTTTGAGTTTGGCTAAGTTGTAACTCGAATCAATTGATACGATGACGAGACGGTCATTTGGGAGATAGGTCTCCATTCAGATTAATTTTTAATCCATAGACATGGAGAGGTCTCTCAAGGATGACTAGGTATTCGCTTAGGAAACACGCCAAGCCATACCCAACAACTGGTATCAGAGCTAAGGTTTCTGGTTTTGTGTGTTTAGGATTCGGATACTTTTTGCACATTATCATATATTTTATTTTTGTCGGATAATATGTGGATGTGCGTTGGCTAACTCTTTGTTGCAGGCACTAGATTCCAACTATTATGGCTTAAATAATTTGTGTGTGATTGGATTGTGCATTATTGTAATTATTTGAATCCTCAGGGTTGACGAGGCTAGATAGGTATTTTTTTATATAATTAAATACGACACATGTTTAGCCGAGCTTTTTATTTACTTTCGATCTAGATTATATGTACACTCCTTTATGGAGTATAGGATCGATGGATGTAAATAAGTAGCTAGTCATCTCGGCTCGAAGATCCCTTCAATGGTGGCTTGCGTATGGTATAGGGAGGAGCAGACAAGGTGGCGACACGACTGGAGGCGCATTGGAGACCAAAGCCATGATATTTGGAAAAATCTAGGATTTTTCTTATTTATTGTTTTGGTTATGTGTTTGTCGTGTGTGTGCATGAAAATTCCTCATTTATAAATAACTAAATGGGAGAGGAACCCTAAGGGTCCCATGGCCTCCATTACTAATTTGACAAGTGATGCGAATAAGTCTGCGCGTCGGCTCTGAGTGTCTTCCTCCCCATCGGATGGGCTTATTCTACGGATCACTGGGTCAGACATGATTATAGAAAATTGTTAAGGAGCGTGTGATTTTCCCCATCGGACGAACATAATCCGAGACAATTTTCTTAGTATCATGTAATGGTAAACACTTAAATGCAAATAATAGTATGCTCCCCATCGGAGTCAGTGCTATTATTTGTAGGACCGAAGTGAACCAACTATTAATTTTATTTGTCTAAAAGTTAGGTTGACAAGATAATAAAATTAATGGGTAAAACCTCCTCTTACGAATGTAGAATTCGTATACGTCCACACCATCGTGGCATACGATATTCTCGGTGTTTTGAGGTGTTGGTTGATTTCGAAATTTATTATTTTGAGGAATCAATTTATTTTCGAAATCTAAAGTTGTGATTGTTATGATTCTCAGGTAGTTTCAAAATGGCCTTTAACCCACTAGCTACTATACTTAAGGAGAACAAACTTACTAACCCCAATTACATAGATAGGAAAAGAAACCTGAACATTGTCCTAACTGCTGAAGAGTACAAATATGTACTCTTTGAGGTATGTCCTGAAAAGCCTGGCGAGAATTCTGGTGAAGAGGAGAGCGAGCGTTATAAGAAGTGGGTCAAGACAGATGAGATGGTGCGGTGCTACATTTTGGCATCTATGTCAAATGTATTGCAACATCAGCATCAGGTCATGCCCACTGCTTATGATATGATGTTGAACCTTAAGGAACTTTTCAGGCACCAGAATCGGGCCGCTAGGCAGGTTGCGATGAAGAACTTGATGACGACTACCATGGTCGAAGGGACACCCGTAAGGTATCATATCCTTAAGATGATGGCCCACCTCAATGAGATTAAGGTCCATGGAGTAGAGATCGACAAGGAAACCCAGGTCAATATCATTCTCCAGTCTCTGCCTAGGAATTTTGAGTAGTTCCGGCTCAACTACAATATAAACAAGAATACATATACGTTGGGGGAATTGCTGGCAGAACTCCAGGTGGAAAAGGGGCTTTTTCGTTAGAGTTCTCAAGCCTTAGTTACTCAGAGGGTTTCTACTTCTGTGCCGAAAGGGAAGAAGAAGAAGAAATAAGGTGAGGCCAAGAAGGCAACTGGATCACAGGGACCTCGGACTGGCATGAAGAAGGCGAGAGGCAAGTGCTTCACGTGCAAGCAATCTGGACATTAGAAGGTGAGCTGTCCCCGTCGTCAAGACAAAGATATTTCTTCGTGTTTAGTCGTTGAAACTGCTGGCTATGGCTTGGCGGATTTCCTAAGCAAATACTTCGTCGTCCTTGAGAGACCTCTCCATGTCTATGGATTAAAAATTAATCCGAATGGAGACCCGTCTCCCGACGACCATCTCGTCATCATATCGTTTGGTACGAATTACAACTTGGCCAAGCACAAAGATCTTGCCTTGTAATTCTCCTAACCAAACGACCGCGGAAGAGACGATGAGTGGATCGCCGGTTCTTGTGTTTATGGTCGAGGTCCAATTAATTAATTATTAGCTATGATACAAAATCAAAATAATTAACTAATTCACATGAAATGACGAAGCTAAATCATAAGGCACCAAAAGAACAAAAGGAGCCAAAGAAGAATATATACCATCCATTACCTTACAATCTTCTACCGTATGACACTCCCCTCTTGGAAGTCGTGTGTGCGACGATCTACGAAGAACCGTGGTCACCAAGTTGATCCTTTCTCCTTGCGCTAACCAATCCCTATCCAAAAGGTATGACGCCGGCCACTTCAAGGAAGAAAATAATCCAAACATAAAACCTACTACTCCTTTCCACCAACGTCGGCACCTGAGCAGCAAATATCTTGGAGCTCCTGTGTTCTGAGCAACTCCAAGTCGCGTGAGCAACTTGTGTTCTGAGCAACTCCACAACTCCAACTTGCGTTTTCAAGCTACAAACAAGTTGCATGAGCAACTTATTTTCTCCAACCAACAATTTGCGCAATTTCTTCCAGTCGACAATTCGCGTGAGCAATTCACACAAACTTTTTCTTCTCCAACCAAAACAGTTTGCGTGAGCAAACTGTTCTCCTTCAGCAAAATAGTTTGCGTAAGCAAACTGTTTTCTCCTCCAATTAATAATTTGTGTATACAGCAAATTATTGTTTCCTCCAAGTTGCGTAAGCAACTTTGCTGGTGGAAACTTCGCTGGACAAAGTTACACCGGCTCTGCTCCGTGAAGTCGGCACAGCATGCATGGAGAAGAAGTGCCTGCGTGAGGAGAAGAGATGGCTGCGTGAGCCACTTGGCTTCCATGGAGAAGAGGTGGTTGCTTCTTCAACCGGAGAACTCGGCGCCACACACCGAGAGGGAGAGAAAGAGATTCAAAAAGAAGAGAGGTGGTTCCCTTGATTAATCATCAACTTGGTTTCATGTCATCATGGGGTACATATAGGGCTACGATAGGGACCATGAGGAGGAGTCGGATCTTGGCCTACTAATGGATCCAAACCCGATCCATTAATGAAGATCTATTCCACTAAAGGATCCTCATTGAATTACCTCACCAACCCCCATATTTACATATGGGCTCCACCTATTATGAGTCGTCCATCACCCCTTGTTTAAGATATCAAATGCCCGTCAATTAATTTAAATTACTGACAAATTAAATTAATTAACTTCTGGATCCTTGATTAGTATCATTCAACCTTATCATCATGTTGGATCAAATCCACCTACAGGGTTTAACATGATGAACCTTTTGAGCTCATCAAGGGGCATCATCATCCCGACTCACCAGGACACGGATTCCATCAATAATCAATGACACACCATATAATTAATATTATTTTCCAACGTACCGGGCCTATCGATCTAACAGAATAGATCTCGCCCATTTAGTAAATCAAAAAAATAATAATTAATCATACGTGCCCGTTATTATATCGGGATTTAGGGATCGTACTCCATAATAAAATCTGAGATCTAATCTAATTATCAAGTCAGTACAAATTAGATGATCTCTAGTTTTGGTCCTGCTCAATGTACACAAAGTACACTAGTGTAATTCTATGGTCAAGATCAACCACACCTAATTACACTACAACCATCCCGATGGTTTGTCCAATTCCATCTCGGTTGTGAGCCTCTGCTTATATTAGGCAAGGAACTGATAACATGATCTTCCGTGTGTCACCACACACTATGTTATCTACAATGCAAGGTATCGAACTTTTATGCATATACTAATATAAATACGCATCAGTGTTATTGTGATTTTCTTTCAAAATGTGGATGACCATATAGAAAAGGCAAGACTTTTAGTATACATCCTAACAGAAACATGTTTAGCGGTGTTATCTACCGGAACCTGGTGTGTAGATACGGGAGCCACTGATCATGTCTGCAACTCTTTGCAGGGGTTCCAGGAAACCCGACGGCTAGCTGATGGGGAAATCATCGTCTACATGGGCAATGCTACAGAGGTGGAGGCTATTACAGTGGGAGACATTTATTTATCATTTGATAAGAATAAAGTTTTAGTTTTGAGAAATTATTTATATGTACCCTCTTTTAGAAAGAACCTTGTTTCAGTTTCTAGATTAATAAAGGATGGATATTCTATTACTTTTAATGACAAAGTTGTTATAAAAAGAAATAGAGAGATTATCTGTTTGGGTACTATGATTGACAATTTGTATACTCTAAAACCAAAAGCTCCCACAATGCAAATAGAAGCTAATAGCTCATCATCTAACCAAAATAAGAGAACGGAACCTTATAAAATGAACCAGATATATCTTTGGCATCTTAGGTTTGGTCATATTAACCTTAGTAGGATTCAGAGGTTGATAGCCGATGGGCCCTTGGGTTCATTGGTGGTGGAAGACTTCCGAACCTGTGAATCTTGCTTGGAAGATAAAATGACCAAGAGGTTATTCAAGGCCAAGGGGTATAGAGCTAAAGATGTGTTAGAATTGGTTCATTCTGATTTGTGTGGTCCTATGTCTATCCAAGCTAGTGACGGCTTTAAATACTTCATCTCTTTCATAGACGATTATTCAAGGTATGGATACATTTACCTGATGCACCGCAAGTGTGAATGTTTTGATAAGTTCAAAGAATTCAAGGCTGATGTGGAGAAATGTCAAGGTAAAAGTATCAAGATACTATGATCGGATCGTGGTGCGAGTATCTCTTGGGAGAATTTAGGACTTTTGTGGAGAAAGTCAAGGTAAAAGTATCAGAGGCTGGGATTCAGTCCCAATTGTCTGCACCCGGTACCCCCCAACAAAACGATGTAGCAGAAGGAAGGAATAGGAATCTTATGGAGATGGTTAGGTCAATGATGAGTTACTCTGAGTTGCCAGATTCGTTCTGGGGATACGCTCTGGAAACAGCAGCGTACATACTGAACTTAGTACCATCTAAATCAGTCCCTTCTACTCCCACAGAATTGTGGACTGTGCGAAAGCCTAGTCTAGGACATATTCAGATTTGGGGTAGTCCAGCACATGTGCTGAAGGGAGATACTGATAAGTTAGAATCTCGTACAGAAATGCGCTTGTTCGTAGGCTATCCTACAGGGACGAAAGGTGTTATGTTCTATAGTCCTAAGGATCAGAAGGTGATCGTTAGCACGAATGCCAGATTCTTAGAGGAAGACTATATGATGAACCACAAGCCCATGAGTAGACTTGTTCTTGAGGAATTAAGAGGGGACGGTCCGACCTTAGTACCAACTGTACAAGAGGATATACCACAAGTCACTACACCATGTGTCACAGAAGATACATAGGTGGTACCTCATCGTAGTGGGAGGGTTGTTAGACAACCTGAGAGATTCATGTTCTTAGGAGAGTCTTCAGACTTGGTCCCTGGCGAAAATGAACCGGATCCCTGAACCTATGACGAGGCCCTCCAAGAAAGGATGCAGATTCTTGGCAAAGGGAAATGAATTCTGAGATAGAATCTATGGATTCTAATCACATCTGGGAGCTAGAAGAACCACTCAATGGTATAAAACCCATTGGATGCAAGTGGATCTACAAGAGAAAGAGAGGATCAGACGGGAAGGTTGAGACCTTCAAAGCTAGGCTTGTTGCGAAAGGGTATACTTAGAAAGAGGGTATCAATTATGAGAAAACCTTTTTGCCGGTAGCCATGATTAAGTCTGTCCGGATTCTCTTATCTATTGCCGCTTATATGGGCTATGAGGTATGACAGATGGACATCAAGACAGCTTTCCTTAACGGAACTCTTGAGGAGACCATCTACATGAAGCAACCAGAGGGATTCATTTCCAAGGGCAAAGAGCATCTAGTGTGCAAGCTTAATCGGTCCATTTATGGATTGAAGCAAGCTTCACGATCTTGGAACATCCGCTTTGATGAGGTAATCCAGTCATATGGATTTATTCAAAGTCCGGATGAGTCATGTGTATATAAGAGATGTGACGGAAACGTAGTGGTATTTCTTGTACTATACGTAGATGACATTTTGCTCATTGGCAACAATGTCAAAGTGTTGTCAGATGTAAGGGTATGGTTGTCCAAACAGTTCAAAATGAAGGACTTGGGAGAAGCAAGGCACATCCTTGGGATCAAGATTATAAGGGATTGCCAGAAAAGGATGTTGTGCTTATCCCAAGCTTCATACATAGACATTGTCCTAGCTCGTTTTAGCATGGAAAACTCCAAGAAAGGTTTTCTACCTTTCAGACATGGAGTTCCTCTATCTAAGGAGATGTGTTCTAAAACATCAAAAGAGATAGTGGAGATAAAGGTGGTTCCTTATGCATCGGCTGTAGGAAGCCTCATGTATGCTATGATGTGTACGAGAACAGATATCTGCTTTGTCATGGGCATGGTTAGCAGATATCAGAGTAACCCTAGATAGGGACATTGGACTACGGTAAAGCATATACTGAAGTATCTGAGAAGAACTAGGGATTATTTGATGGTTTACCAGGCAGATCAATTAATCCCTGTGGGTTATACAGATTCAGATTTCCAATCTGATAGGGACAAAAGTAAGTCTACCTCGGGGTTTGTGTTTACTTTAGGAGGTGGAGCCATAGTATAGAGGAGTGTCAAGCAGAAATGCGTGGCGGACTCCACTATGGAAGCTGAGTATGTGGAAGCCTCAGAGGCGGCCAAGGAAGTTGTATGGCTCAGGAACTTCATGATGGACTTGGATGTGATTCCTGGTTTGCCCAGATCTATCACAATTTATTGTGATAACAGTGGTGCGGTTGCAAACTCGAAGGAACCACGAGCCCATAAGGCGAGTAAACACATAGAGAGCAAGTACCACCTGATACGAGAAATCATAAAGCGAGGAGAAGTAGCTGTCGCCAAGATTGCATCGGAGGACAACCTGGAAGATCCTTTCACTAAGGCCCTTCCGGCGAGAGTTTTTTATCGGCATGTGGAGGATATGGGAGTCAGATGTATGGCACTGGGAGGACAGCAGGGTCTTTGAGTATAAATGGGAGATTGTTAGGATGTATACTAAAAGACTTGTCTTTTTCTATGAACATCTACATTTTAAAAGAGAATCACAACATCACTGTTGCATGTTTATATTAGTATGTGCATAACTGTCTGATACTTTACATTGTAGATAACATGATGTGTGGTGACACACAGAAGATCATGTTATCAATCCCTTGCAGAATATAAGAAGAGGCTCACAACCAAGATGGAGTTGGATAAATCATCGGGATGGTTGCAGTGTAATTAGATGTGGTTTATCTTGACCATAGAATTACACTAGTGCACTTTGTGTGTTTGAGTAGGACCAAAATAGAGGTGATCCAATTCATACTGTCTTTATAATTAGATCGAACCTCGGTTTATTATGGAGTACATGCTCTGAATCTCGATATAATAACTGGCAGATGTACTTAGTAGCTATTTTTTGATTTACCAATGGGCGAGATTTATTCTGCTATATCGATAGACCCGGTAAGTTGGGAAATAATATTATTTACATGGTGTATCATTGATTATAGACGGAATCCATGTCCTGGTGAGTCGGGATGATGATGTCCCCTTGATGAGCTCATAAGATTCATCATGTTAAATCCTGCAGGTGGACTTGGTCCAACATGATGATAAGGATGAGTGGTACTAGTCAAGGAGTTAGAGGCTGATTAATTAAAATTGTCAGTAATTTAAATTAATCGACGGACATTCGATATCTTAAACACGGGGAGATGGATGTACTCGTAATAGGTGGAGCCCATATGAAAATATGGGGGTTGGTGAGGTAGTTCAATGAAGATCCTTAAGTAGAATGGATCTTCATTAATGGATCGGGTTTGGATCCATTAACAGGCCAAACCCAACTTCTCCTCATGGTCCCTATCGTAGCCCTATATATACCCCATGGATTCATGAACCAAGGCTAATCCAATTGATCATCACACCCTTGGCTTTTTCTCTCCTCTCTTTCTCTCCTTCTCTCTCCTAGGGCACCCTGCGGCCAAGAGGAAGAACTCCTCTTTTCTTCCTTCTTTTCTTCCCTCTTCTTCACCTTGGGTGCTCAGCAATCACAAGGACAAGGAGGACTTTCATCCTCCTTTTGTGGTTCGGTAAGAAGAGGGTGGAATAGGGGGTTGCCGGCGTTGGAGAAGAAGGGTTTCCCCTTGGTGGCCGACGGCGCCACAAGCAAGGGGTGAGGAGAGTTTTCGGCCGGTTTGGGTTGAGAAGGAGATCTCTTCTCTCCTTCATCTTCTTCTTCTCCTTCCTCTCCGGTGCTTCCTTGTGGCCGACGGGCTTGGGTGGCCTTGGATGGCCGGCGGTGCAAGGTTGGAAGGAGGAAGTGGCCGGCGGTGAACCTACCTCTAGGGTTTTGATTGGCGCGTGAAGAAGCGGTTAATTGGAAGGCCTTGGTGATTCCGGTTCTTGGTAGACCGTCGCCCACACAATGTCCAAGAGGGGAGGGCCATATGGTAGAAGATCATAAGGTAAAGAGAAGTATATTTCTCTCTTGGCTCCTTTGTTAATTCTGTCATTTCATGTGATGTTTTAATTAATTATCATGTTCAATTATTTGCTTAATTAATTGTTGATAATTAATTATTGTTAGACCCCGAAAATAAACACAAAAACTAGCGATCCGCTCATCGACTTTTCCGCGGTCAATTGGTTTGGCGAGTTACAAGGCTCGAACTTTGAGTTTGGCTAAGTTGTAACTCGAATCAATTGATACGATGACGAGACGGTTGTTTGGGAGATAGGTCTCCATTCGGATTAATTTTTAATCCGTAGACATAGAGAGGTCTCTCAAGGACGACCAGGTATTCGCTTAGGAAACCCGCCAAGTCATACCCAGCAGCTCCGCCTTAGTATTTTTACTTCACAATGAGTGAGTAGTAGAATAATGGAATTGATGATCTAAATCCTCGGCTTGAATCCCTAAATATATAGGTCACTCGGGCACCCGTGTGCCTATAGGGGGGCCCTTAATGTGATTCTTATCTGATCAACTCGACGCGTATATTGCAAGGGATAAGACCCGTGGAAAGGATCTTGGGTGCCCTGGAGCCTTTAGGGTACCTGAGTGATGGGGGTGCCCGAGTGACTCTCAGACGCCTGGGTCATTCGGCCGCCTGGGAACTTCCAGGTGCCTAGGAGTGGCCCAGGCTGTAGTTTACTTTCTTCTTTGCTTTTACTCTTCTTTCTTTCCTTTAGCTTCAGATTCCTGCAAGACAAGTAAACATACAAAGCAAGCAAACATTCTTAGCCCAACTTCTGTAAGTCTACATGATCTACTAGGCTTTTCTTGGATTCAACTCTCCATGACTTTACTACCTAAGGTCAACTCCTTAGGGTTTCCCAATGCCTAGCTTCACTCACTAGGACTTTACCATATCGACTTCACTCACCAGGACTTTTACCCAACTTCACTCACCGAGATTTCGTGCCCAACTAGCGAATAGGTCTTCGTGCCTAGCTTTACTCACTAGGATTTCGCCACCTATCTTCACTCATTAGGATCCAACTTCACTCACCAGAATTTTGTACCTGATCCTCGACCAGGACTTTGGTGCCCAACCCTTGGCCAGGTCTTCGTTCCCAATTCTTCGAGCCAAGACATCGTGTCCATCTTCACTCACCAGGTCATATTAACCTAAGTAGAATTCAAAGGTTGATAGCCGATGGACCTTTGGGTTCATTAGTGGTAGAAGATTTCCCAACCTTGAATCTTGCTTAGAAGGTAAGATGACCAAGAGGCCTTTTAAGGCTAAGGTGTATAGTGCCAAAGATGTGTTAGAGTTGGTTCATTCTGATTTGTGTGGTCCTATGTCTATCCAGGCTAGAGGTGGCTTTGAATATTTCATCTCTTTTATAGACGATTATTCAAGGTATGGATACATTTACTTGATGCATCGCAAGTCTGAATGCTTTGACAGGTTCAAAAAATTCAAGGCTGATGTGGAGAAACGTCAAGGTAAAAGTATCAAGACACTATGATCTGATTGTGGTGGCAAGTACCTCTTGGGAGAGTTTAGGAGTTACTTATCAGAGGTTGGGATTCAATCCCAATTGTCCGCACCTAGTACACCCCAGCAGAACGGTGTGGCAAAGCGAAGGAATAGGACTCTTATAGAGATGGTTAGATCGATGATGAGTTACTCTGAGTTGCCAGATTCATTCTGGGGATATGCTCTAGAAATGGCGGTGTATATTCTGAACTTGGTACTATCTAAGTCAGTACCCTCTATTCTCACAGAATTATGGACTGGACGAAAGCCTAGTCTGAGACATATTCGGATTTGGGGTAGTCCAGCATATGTGCTAAAGGAGATTCTGATAAGTTGGAATCTCGTACAGAAGTACACTTGTTCGTAGGCTATCCTAGAGGAATGAAAGGCGGTTTGTTCTATAGTTTAAAAGATTAGAGGGTAATCGTTAGCAAGAATGCCTGATTTTTAGAGGAAGACTATGTGATGAACCACAAGCCCATGAGTAGGATTGTTCTTGAGGAATTGAGAGGGGAAGTTTCAACTTCAGTATCAACAGTACAGGAGGACATACCACAAGTGACTGTACCGCATGTCACAGAGGATACGCAAGTAGTACCTCGTCATAGTGGGAGGGTTGTTAGACAACCCAGTAGATTCATGTTCTTGGGAGAGTCTTCAGACTTGGTCCTTGGCGAACATTAACCTAATCCCTAGATATATGACGAGATACTCCAAGATAAAGATGCGGTATCTTGGCAAAGGGCAATGAATTCTGAGATAGAATCTATGGATTCCAATCAGTCTAGGAGCTAATAGAACCACCCAATGGTGTAAAAGTCATTGGATGCAAGTGGATCTACAAGAGAAAGAGATCAGACGGGAAGGTAGAGACCTTCAAAGCAAGGCTTGTTGTGAAAGGGTATATTCAGAAAGAGGGTATCGATTATGAGGAGACCTTTTCGCCGGTAGCCATGCTTAAGTCGATCCGGATTCTCTTATCTATTGCCGCTCATATGGATTATGAGGTTTGACAGATGGATGTCAAGACAGCTTTCCTTAATGGAAGTCTTGAGGAAAATATCTATAAGAAGTAACCAGAGGGATTCATTGCAAAGGGCAAAGAGCATCTTGTGTGTAAACTTAATCGGTCCATTTATGGATTGAAGCAAGCTTCATGATCTTAGAACCGCTTTGATGAGGTAATCCAGTCATATGGATTTATTCAAAGTCCGGATGAGTTTTGGGTATACAAGAGATGTGACAGAAATGTAGTGGTATTTCTTGTACTATACGTAGATGACATTTTGTTCATTGGCAACAATGTCAAGGTATTATCAGACATAAGGGTATGATTGTCCAAACAGTTTGATATGACGGACTTGGGAGAAGCGGAACACATCCTTGGGATCAAAGTTATAAGGGATCGCAAGAAAAGAATGTTGTGCTAATCTCAAGCTTCATACATTGACACTATCCTAGCTCATTTTAGCATGCAAAACTCCAAAAAAGGTTTTCTACCTTTTCAACATGGAGTATCTTTATCTAAGGAGATGTGTCTAAAACATCAAACGAGATAGAGGAGACGAAGACATTCCTTATCCTTCGGCTATAGAAAGCCTCATGTATGATATGCTATATACGAGGTCGGATATCTGCTTTGTTGTGTGCATAGTTAGCAGATATCAAAGTAATCCAGGACAGAGACATTGGACTGCGGTAAAGCATATATTGAAGTACCTGAGAAGGACTAGGGATTATATGCTAGTTTACCAGGCAGATCAATTACTCCCTATGGGTTATACCGATTCTGACTTCCAATTAGATAGGGATAAAAGTAAATCTACCTCAGGGTATGTATTTACTTTAGGAGGTGGAGCTATAGTATAGAGGAGTGTCAAGAAGAAATGCGTGGCGGATTCCACCATGGAAGCTGAGTATGTAGCAGCCTCTGAGGTTGCCCAAGAAGTTATATGGCTCAGGAACTTCTTAATGGACTTAGATGTGATTCCTGGTTTGCCCAGAGCTGTCACAATTTATTGTGATAACAGTGGTGCAGTTGCAAACTCGAAGGAACCACGAGCCCATAAGACGAGTAAATGCATAGAGCATAAGTACCACCTGATACGAGAGATCATAAAGTGAGGAGAAGTTGTTGTCGCCAAGATTGCATCAGAGGATAACCTGGCGGATCCTTTCACTAAGGCCCTTCCAGTAAGAGCTTTTGATAGGCATGTGGAGGGTATGGGTGTAACGACCCTCCCTCCTCACTCTAGAGGGACGTCACATTACTTCTCTGCTTAACCAGGACCAGTCGACTGACTCCTTGAGCAGTCGACTGATGCCAGTCGACTCCTATGCCAAATCACTCGACCAATCTTTCTGTTCGAAATCTGGCCGAGGACCAGTCGACCGGTGGGACTACCAGTCGACTGATGCAGTCGACTCTGCCTGGAAATCACTCGACCAATATTTCTGTTCCCTCGATTTCACTCAGGGCAGTCGACTGCTACCTTGAGCAGTCAACTGATACGTTGGAATTCCAATTCTAGACATCAGAAACATTAATCAACTCCATGAATACATTTCTACTTCAATTATACTAAGAATATAGAACTCACCATCATAATACTGGACTAGATCATAAACCATCCATAGCAATTTAAACTCATCATCTTTTGCGGAAATAAACACTACTATCATGAAACATAATCTATGCAGAAATAACAACTACTATCATGAACTCAAATAACTTATAAAGTTCTACTGCTTAGAATACCAGCAAGTCTCATCCCAAAGGATCTCACTCCATGGTTCCCCCGCCACTGACACAAATCATCCTTCCTTTAGCCTCCTTGACTTACATCCTTTCTTTACCTTTATCTACAGTAAAAGGATGCAAACTATAAGCAAATTGCTTAGTAAGTAGATACCTACTCTCACAAAATATGCAATCGATAGTAAACATGCTCTTGGTCAAAATGCTTGCTTTAAAAACATATGGAACTAGAAATGCAATGCTTAACATGAATATGCTCATGAAAACACTTGTAACAAATGCTTACATTTGAAAACTTTGCTTGAAATGAAAAATGCTTATCATGCTTGAAATAATTGGTTGCTTTTGAAAACTTGAATACTCTTATACTTCTTATACTTCAAAATAAATAAATAACCTCCTTTGGGCTCGGCATAGTACCAATGTGTGCATCTCTAATAGGTTTCGGGGTAGCTAGCCACGGAACCCTACTAGAGCGTCTCTACTAGGCTCGCCTAGATCTCTATGGGCCTTGACCCGGTACATGCAACTTAATAAAAAGTAATATACTTAAACTTGTACTCATGCTTGTACTTAAAATGCATAACTTAGCATATTCTTTGCACTTAAAAAGTAATGCTCCCAAAACTCATTTTAGGACACAACAAGACCTTGGTCTTGTACTTATCTCATTTCTTAGTCCTAGAACTCGTTCTAAGGCTTAGTAAGACCTCGATCTTACTCTGAACTTTTATCGAGCACCTTGCGTTCCCTAGTCCCAAAACTTATTTTGGGGTAAATCAAGACCTTGGTCTTGCTAAACTCATGATCATACACACAAAAGACTTAGGATTTAAGTTCTACGAAAATCATACGAGAACTACTTTTACTGCAGGTGAGTGATCTACTTACATCCTTATTCTTATAACTCACTATACCGAGTATAGGATCCACTTCCTTGCGCGATTCGCCAACCTATGGCACTAGGAGAGAAACCCTAGTTGCTCTTGGCAAGAACCCTAGTTTCTTCTTTTCTTGTTTTCGGCAGGGAAGAAGGAGAATGAGAAAACCCTTGGTTTTCTCTTCTTTCTATTCCTTTATATACTAAGTGGAAGTTGAAGCAACTTCCATAAAAAGAATCTTACTATCCCTTATATTATTTCCATATCCTAGTGTGATGCTTTACCACCACCTAATGGAAACATAAACTAATGCTAAACGAGGAGTCTTGGGTTTGAGCCTCGGCTTCAACCCCCTTTTAAGAAATTTTTATTTTCTTTTTATTTTGGAAAAATTTTGAAAAATTATGGGCGTTACAATCCTCCCTACCTTATAAAAAGTTCATCCTCGAACTTATAATAGCTCCAGATACTTTTATCTCATGCTATCTTCTATTTCCCAAGTTGCCTCCTCAAACTTCTGGTTTAGCCATAGAACCTTCACTAGGGGTACCTCTTTGTTCCTCAGTTTTTTGACTGCCCGATCTATTATCTGAATAGGTCGACTTTCATAACTGAGATCTTCTTGAACTTGCACTGTCTGTGGCTCAATCACTTGGTTGGTATCAGGGATATGCTTCTTTAGCATTGAGACATGAAACACATTGTGAATAGCTGACATCTCTGGAGGTAGCTCTAACTCGTAAGCTACTTTGCCAACGCTTTTCGTTACTAGGTAGGGTCCTATGTAACGAGGACTTATCTTGCCTTTCTTGCTGAATCTCATTACGCCTTTCATGGGAGCTACTTTGAGGAAAATTATATCCCCAACTTCAAACTCTAGCGGTCTACGACGCACATCGACATAACTCTTCTGCCTACTCTGAGCAGTTTCTATCCTTTGACGGATGCTCTTTATAGCTTCTGTGGTATCCTCAATAAGGTCAGTCTGATACCCCATTTCTTTCTTCTCACTACTTTCGTACCAACAGATAGGAGATCTATACCTTCTACCATAAAGAGCTTCATAAGGCAGCATACCAATAGTAGCTTGGTAACTGTTATTGTAGGCGAACTCAGCTAAACATAAATACTTGCACCAACTGCCCTTGAAATCTAATACACAAGCTCTGAGCATATCTTCTAAAACTTGATTTACTCTTTCAATCTGCCTATCAGTATGAGGATGGAAAGTTGTGCTAAACTTTAGTTTGGTGCCAAGTGCTGTCTGTACACACTCCCAAAAATGTGATGTGAAACGACCATCTCTATCGAAGATAATGGTCTTTGGAACTCCGTGTAGTCGGATCACTTCCTGTACATATAACTGAGCTAGTCTTTCTATTGAGTAAGACACTTTGATTGTCAAGAAGTGGGCAGACTTGGTCAATCTATCTACAATTATCCAAATAGCATCATAGTCATTTGTTGTCTTTGGTAGACCAACAATGAAGTCCATGGCTATATCTTCCCATTTCCACTCTGGAATCTGTATGGGTTGTAGGACTCCTCCTGGCCTCTGGTGTTCTGCTTTAACCCTTTGATATGTCAGGCAGGTACTGACATATTTAGCTACATCTCTTTTCGTTCTAGACCACCAAAATCTTCTTTTCAACTCCTGATACATTTTGGTAGAACCAGGGTGCATAGAGTAGGGAGTTCTATGGGCTTCCTCAAGAATTTTCTTTCTCAGCTCTTCACTGTTGGGGGCACATAAACGGTCACCATAATAGAGTATCCCACTATCATATACTCTAAATTCTTTACTTTCTCCTTCTTGCATCTTGCTTGATCTTTTGAATATCAGAATATTGATCTTGCTTTTTCTGTATATCCTCAAGCAGGGTTGACTCCAATGTCAATACTGAGCGTTGCCCATATATGATCTCAACTCCATAATCTACTATCTCTTTCTGTAGTGGTGGTGACAGTGATGACAGGGGCATCAAAGTTGCGCAAATCTTTCTACTTAACGCATCAGCCACTTTATTCGCTTTACTAGGGTGGTAGAGGATTCCACAGTCATAATCTTTGACTAACTCCAGCCACCTTCGCTGTCTCATATTCAGGTCCTTCTGAGTGAAGAAATACCTTAGACTCTGGTGATCTATATAAATCTTGCACTGGACTCCGTACAGATAATGTCTCAACATTTTGAGAGCGAAGATTACTACTGCTAACTCAAGATCATGAGTAGGGTAGTTCTTTTCATAATCCTTGAGTTGCCTGGAAGCATAAGCAATAACATTGCCTTCTTGCATGAGTACAGCTCCAAGTCCCAGCTTTGATGCATCACTGTATATATCAAAGGTTCTATCACTTTCTGGAACTGTAAGAATGGGAGCACTTGTCAATCTTTTCTTCAACTCAATAAAACTCCACTCATAATTTTCAATCCACTCATACTTCTTATTCATTCTGGTAAGGGTTGTTAGTGGGGAAGTTATCTTTGAAAAGTCCTCCATGAATCTTCTGTAATACCCTGCTAAACCCAGAAAGTTTCTGATCTCAATGGCATTCTTTGGTCGACCCCAGTTACTAACTGCTTCAATCTTTGTTGGGTCTACCATAATACCTTCCTTGGAAATGATGTGGCCTAGAAAAGCCACTTGGTCAAGCCAGAATTCACACTTGGAAAACTTGGCATACAATTTCTTCTGCTATAAGGTCTTCAATACTACCCTCAGATGTTCGTCATGTTCTTCCTGAGACTTTGAATAAACTAGGATATCATTAATGAAGACTATGACGAACTTATCAAGAAACTCCTTGAATACTCGATTCATTAGACCCATGAATGTTGCAGGGACGTTTGTCACTCCACAGGGCATGACTACAAACTCGTAGTGTCTATACCGTGTTCGAAAATTAGTTCTCGGCACATCACTCTCCTTGACTTTAAGTTTATGGTAACCTGACCGCAGATCTATTTTGGAAAACACTGTTGCCCCTTTCAACTTATCCAACAAATCATCTATCCATAGCAAAGGATATCTGTTCTTGATGATCACCTTATTCAGGGCTCGATAATCTATGCACATTCGCATAGATCCATCTTTCTTCTTGACGAACAACATGGGAGCTCCCCAGGGTGAATGACTAGGGTGGATGAAACCCTTGTCGATGAGCTCTTGTAATTGTTCTTGTAGTTCCTTCAGTTTTGTTGGCATCATACGATAAGGTGTCTTTGAAATTGGGTTGGTACCTGGAGCCAACTCAATTTCTCGGTTAGGAGGCAGTCCTGGTAACTCTTCAGGAAACACCTCCAGATAGTCACATACAACCCGCACTTCTTCTTTCTTTTGTCCTTCTCCTTGCCTTGCCTCTCCTATATGTGCTAAATAACCAGAACATCCATTATCTAACATTCTCTGAGCTTGTAAGGTAGATAAAAAAAACCTTTTTGTCTTTCTCTTTGGGTCTCCAACAAACTCGAATGGAAGTTCTGCTTCTAACATGAACTTTACTCTTCTTTTGCGGCATTCAATAGAGGCACTGTACTTGCTTAAGAAATCCATCCCTAAAATGATATCGTAATCTTTCATCTCAAGGACTACTAAATCACCATAGAGTTCTCGGTTGGAAATCCGAATTGGTACAGCTCTTAGCCATTGAGTAAATGTCATGACCTCTCCTAAAGGTAAGGTCGTTAAGAACGTAGAACTCAGCACTTCTGGTGGAATTCCTAGCTTCTTGGGGAATTACATAGACACAAAAGAATGTGTTGCACCAGTATTGAATAACACACTAGCATAATGAGATAAGATGAGTATTTGACCTGTGACCACAGTAGGAGAATTTGCCACCTCTTCCTTGGTGATGGTGAAAATCCTAGCGTTGGTCATGGCTGGTGAGGCTTCCATTCTCCCTTGACTGATGTAGGGTCCTTCCATTGCATACTGCATTTGGTGCAACTGTGCAGACTTTCCCCCGTACTGAATAAGCTGTGGTGGAGGCGGATTTGCTTTGGTAGGGCAAGCCTTGGTCATATGCCCTTCTACTCCACAGATATAGCACACTCATGCCTTGGCGACATTCTCCTGGGTGCATCCTCCCACATTTTGAACATTGAGGATATTTGGGGTACTTGCTTGATGAACTTCCTTTTGAGTTGCTTCCAGAAGTCTTTTGATCCCACTGCTTCCTTTTATTTGGGTTCCCCTTCCAGTTCTACAGGTTACCTTGAGATTTCTGGGCGACTACTTGCTTCTGTTGTATCCTGGTGGCCTTTATACTGTTTAAGTAGTGCTCAGTGATCAAAGCACTGCTTATCAGTTCTTTCGAGGTCTACGGCCTATTAGCACCGCTGGCCACATTTAAAGTTATTTTAGGCCTTAACATCTTGAGCATTAGCCTGACTCTTTCTCTTTCAGTGCCAACTAGCTCTGGGCATAGACAAGCTAGCTGGTTGAACTTCTTCACTGCTTCATCCACAGATAGTTCTCCTTGTCTAAACTCCGTGAATTCATCATAATACTTGTTGGTTACTCGTATGCGAAAGTATTCTTCGAAGAATTCAGTCTCGAAGTCGGCCCATGTCATTTGGCTGACATTTCTCTTGGCCTTGACTCTCTCCCACCACATTCTAGCATCTCCGGTAAGGCAAAAGGAGGCGCACTTTATCTTCTCTACCTCAGGCCAGTCCAGTAGTTCTACTATGCTTTCCAAAGTTTTGAATCATGCTTGAGCATCCCATGGTTTGCTTGTGCCTGAGAAGTTCTCTGGCTTCAGTTTCTGCTACTAGATGAGGTATGCTTCTTGCCTTACCCCCCTTGCCGGGACTACAAATATAACCGATGGATCTTCGGTCACAACTAATTCTACTACATTCTCCACTGGCGGGGTAATGGGAGCGGCCTGCTAGTTAGCCATCATGGTGGCAATAACTTGCTGTTGTTCTGCTACTTGCCTTTGTAACTGAGCTACCACTTCTAAAAGATTTGGTGGTGGTACTGACTCTGTTATCTCTTGCCCTCTAGGAGCTCGCTTCTCATTTTGGGCCTTCCTAGGACGTCCCCTTGCCATTCTCTTACTATTATAATGAGAACAAGAACATTACTTCACTATCATCATAATCATAATAGGATATGTTGAAAGAAAGACATGAGAGACATGTACATAAAACTAAACATATGTACTTTCATACTTGGTAGGCGGCAGGATGAATGCTTGATGTCAGTGTTGTGGAAGGGCAGAAACTTGCTCTGATACCAAACCTGTAACGACCCTCCCTCCTCACTCTAGAGGGACGTTACATTACTTCTCTGCTTAACCAGGACCAGTCGACTGACTCCTTGAGCAGTCGACTGGTGTCAGTCGACTCCTAGGCCAATTCACTCGACCAATCTTTCTATTCCAAATCTGGCTGAGGACCAGTTGACTGGTGGGACTACTAGTCGACTGATGCAGTCGACTCAGTTTGGAAATCACTCGACCAATATTTCTGTTCCCTAGATTTCACTCAGGGCAATCAACTGCTACCTTGAGCAGTCGACTGATACGTCTGGAATTCCAGTTCCAGACTTCAGAAACATTGATCAACTCCATGAATACATTTCTACTTCAATTATACTAAGAATATAGAACTCACCATCATAATACTGGACTAGATCATAAACCATCCATAGCAATTTAAACTCATCATCTTTTGCGGAAATAAACACTACTATCGTGAAACATAATCTTTGCGGAATTAACAACTACTATCATGAACTCAAATAACATATAAAGTTCTACTGCTTAGAACACTAGTAAGTCTCATCCCAAAGGATCTCACTCCACGGTTCCGCCGCCACTAACACAAATCATCCTTCCTTTAGCCTCCTTGACTTACATCCTTTCTTTACCTTTATCTGCAGTAAAAGAATGTAAACTATAAGCAAATTGCTTAGTAAGTAGATACCTACTCTCATAAAATATGCAATCGATAGTAAACATACTCTTGGTCAAAATGCTTGCTTTAAAAACATATGGAACTAGAAATGTCATGCTTAACATGAATATGCACATGAATACACTTGTAACAAATGCTTGTATTTGAAAACTTTGCTTGAAATGAAAAATGCTTATCATGTTTGAAATAATTGCTTGCTTTTGAAAACTTTGAAAACTTGTATACTCTTATACTTCTTATACTTTAAAATAAATAAACATCCTCCTTTGGGCCCGACACAGTACCAATGCGCGCATCCCTGATAGGTTTCGGGGTAGCTAGCCACCAAACCCTACTAGAGCGTCTCTGCTAGGCTCGCCTAGATCTCTATGGGCCTTGGCCCAGTACATGCCACTTAATAAAAAGTAATATACTTAAACTTGTACTCATGCTTGTACTTAAAATGCATAACTTAGCATATTCTTTGCACTTAAAAAATAATGTTCCCAAAACTCGTTTTAGGACACAACAAGACCTTCTTGGTCTTATACTTATCTCATTTCTTAGTCCTAGAACTCGTTCTAGGGCTTAGTAAGACCTCGGTCTTACTCTGAACTTTTATCGAGCACCTTGTGTGCCCTAGTCCCAAAACTTGTTTTGGGGTAAATCAAGACCTTGGTCTTGCTAAACTCATGATCATACACACAAAAGACTTAGGATTTAAGTTTTACGAAAACCATACGAGAACTACTTTTACTGCAGGTGAGTGATGTACTTACATCCTTATGCTTATAACTCACTATACCGAGCGTAGGATCCACTTCCTTGCACGATTCGCCAACCCTTGGCACTAGGAGAGAAACCCTAGTTTCTCTTGGCAAGAACCCTAATTTCTTCTCTTCTTGTTTTCGGCAGGGAAGAAGGAGAATGAGAAAACCCTTGGTTTTCTCTTCTTTCTATTCCTTTATATACTAAGTGGAAGTTGAAGCAACTTTCATAAAAAGACGCTTACTATCCCTTATCTTATATTGTTTCATATCCCAGTTGTGTTTTACCACCACCTAATGGAAACTTAAACTAATACAAAACGAGGGGTCTTATATTCGAGCCTTGGCTCCGACCCCTTTTTAAGAAATTTTTATTTTCTTTTTATTTTGGAAAAATTCTAAAAAATTCTGGGCGTTACAATGGGAGTTAGATGTATGGCATTGTGATGGCAGCATAGTCTTTTAGTATAAGTGGGAGATTGTTAGGTTGTATACTAAAAGCCTAACTTTTGTATGAACATCTACATATTGGAATAAGAATCACATGATCATTGTTTCCATTTTATATTTGATATATACATGCTATTGTCTAATACTTTACATTGTAGATAACATGGTGTGTGGTGTCACACAGAAGATCATGTTATCAGTCCCTTATAGAGTATAAGTAGTAGCTCACAACCGAGATAGTCTTAGACAAACCATTGTGATGCTTGTTGTGTAATTTGATGTTGGTTTATCTTGACCATAGAATTACACTAGTACACTTTGTGTATATTGAGCAAGAATGATATAGAGGTGATTCAATTTATACTGACTATATAATTGAATCAGACCTCAGATATTATGGTGTACATGATTTTAATTCCGATATAATAACGGACACATGTACTTAATATCTATTTCTTTGATTTACCAGTGGGCGAGATTTATTGATTAAATCGATAGGTCTGGTAAGTTGGGAAATAATATTATTTACATGGTGTGCCATTAATTATAGAAGGAAACCGTATCCTGATACGTCAGGTTGATGATGTTCCCTTGAGGAGCTCATAAAGTTCATCATGGAAATCTTGTAGATGGACTTGGTCCTACATGATAATAAGGTTGAGTGGTACTACTCATGGAGTTAGATATTAATTAATTAAATTGTCAATAATTTAATTAATTAATGAACATTCGATATCTTAAACATGAGGAGATTTTGTACTCATAATAGGTGGAGCCCATATTTATTTATGGGGGTTGGTGAGGTAATTCAATGACGATCCTTTAGTGGATTGGATCATCATTAATGGATCGGGCTTTGATCTATTAGGTGGCCAAGACCCAACTCCTCCTCATTGTCCCTATTGTAGCCTATAAATACCTCATGTGTCATGAAACCAAGGCATCCAATTAATCCTAAGTCTTAACCTAATTCTCTCATCACCTCTCTCTCTCTCTCCTAGGGTTGTGGCCGGTGGTAAGCAAGGGAAGAAAAGGAGGTGACGCAAGGGACTAGGGAAGGAAGAAGTGCTCTTCTTCATCATCTTCTCTTCATCCTTCTCTTCTTCTTCTTCCCTAGAGTGCATGACAACAAGTGGTGAGGGAGAAGGTGGTGCCATCTTGGCTTGAAGGTGGCCGACGGCAAGCAAAGGAGAGAAGTAGGCGGCAACGACTTCGGTTTCAAGGAAGAAGAAGACTTTTTCCTCTTCTTCTTCATTCTCTTACTCTTCCTCTTCATCTCCCGATGCCGGAGCAAGTAAACAAGGGAGGCTTCTCCTCCTTTTTGGCCGGCGGCGCAAGCACAAGGAAACCCTAGGGTTTCAACGCAAGGAAGAAGGAAAGGAAAGGAAGCTTGGGTGGTGCCTTTGTGACTTCAGATCTTGGAAGATCGTCGCCCACACGACGTTCAAGATGAGGTTGGGTCATACAATAGAAGATCGCGAGGTAAACGAGAGGTATATCTTCTTGTTTTGGTTCCTTTGCTCTTGTTTAATTATCATATGTTGATATTTAACATGGACCCCGATGATAAACACAAAAATCAGCTATCCATTTATCATCTATTCCACGACTAATTGGTTAGATTAGTTTGATTGCTTGAACAACAAGTTTGTTCAAGCGGTCGCTTGAATCGGTTAGTACAATAATGAGTCTGTTGCTTGGGTAATTGTTCTCCATCCGGATTTGTTTCAATTAAAGAAATTTTAATCCGGGGACATGGAGAGGATTCCCATGTGCGAACAACCGAAACCCAACAATATCAAGTCCTGTTTGGCTAACGCTTTGGTCAAACCTGGGTTTACCCTCCAAAACATCAAGTCTTGTTTGACTTAACCCTTGGTCAGACTTGTTGGTGCAAGATGGATCAATGATATCCTCCTCTAGTGTTTCAATGTTTAACAATATACTTAAGTTAGTGATATATTAGACAAAGTAAGGGTTAGTCAAGAAATTAGTATCAAGGTAAACAAAGTCCTAGTTAACCTAGGCAATAAGTCCTGGTTCAAAGAATTGGGCACTAAGTCCTGATCATGGATTGGGCGCTAAGTCCGAGCCGAGGGCTGGGCACCTAAGACCTGACCGAGGGCTGGGCACCTAAGACCTGACTGAGGGTTGGGCATGAAGTCCTGGTTCAAGAAATTGGGCACTAAGTCCTGGCCGAGGGCTGGGCACCTAAGACCTGACCGAGGGTTGGGCATGAAGTCCTGGTTCGAGGAATTGGACACTAAGTCATGGCCGAGAGCTAGGCATCTAAGAGTTGACCGAGGGTTGGGCACTAAGTCCTGGTGAGTGAAGCTGGGCACTAAGTCCTAGTGAGTCAAGCTGGGCACTAAGTCCTGGTAAGTGAAGCTAGGCATGAAGTCCTAATCCGGAAGATTGGGTAAAAGTCCAACTGGAGGAGCCGGTTGGCAAACTTCTCCTGAGAGGAGTAGGCGAAAGGTGCGTTTCCCGGGAAGGGAACACTAGGCGTCGGTTCGGCCTAGGGTTTCGTGAAAAATCCAAAGTCAGAACCATTCGTTAAGGCTAAGATTATATATATGCTTGTCTTGTGTTTGTGTATCTTGCAGGTACGTAGAATTGGAGGCAAAGCATGCAAACAAACACACAAAACGGCCTGGAAAGCTGCTCTTGGGAGCCTGAATGGATACAGGCACCCCCAAGCATTCAGGTTCCCTGGATACCAGGCGCCTGGATGAATCAGGCGCCCAATAAGCTCTTGGGCACCCAAGACTGACCAACTTATCAGCTTCGCGAAGTTCGCCTTCCGGATGAAATTTTGACTGCCAATGAGGTGCCCTAGAGGCTCTAGGGCGCCCGAGAAGAAGCTATATAAAGGGGTTCGACCCCTCAACTCAGAACATCATCTACGACACGATTCTAAGCATTTCGAGTGATGATAAAGCGCTAGAGACGAAGCTCTGCGACCAAGGAGGCTCCAGGAGGAAGTGCGCTGCACTTCGGAGTTCCAGATCGGCCGGGTCTTCGATTTTTGTTTGGTTTGCATTTACTTTATGCATTTAATTTTCTTTATCTTTTGGTTGTAAAAGTTGCACTGTAAGACGTGTTTCTCAGTCTTTGGAAAGTCCGGAAAGGAGACCATTAGTGGACGGGTGCTTCCTGTGCTTAGGCCTTAAACGTACTGACCTTGGGGGGTTGGGAACCAAATAAAACCTGCGTGCACTTTGAGTTGTTTGGTTTTTCATTTTTTTTTATTTTCCACTGCTACTAACTCTCTGTCTAAAATGAACAAACGAACCTCGAAGGTTACGACAAGTTTACGAAGAAGTTTTAACAAGTCGATATTCACCCCCCCCATCTATCGACGACACCAGTCGTACAAGTGGTATCAGAGTCTGGTAGCTCTTCACCGGACTAACATCCAATGGAGCAAAGACGCCAGGAGTTGAGGGGGAGCCCAGGGGTGAATCAGGTATATTTTTTTAATTATGTCAAATTTTAAGTTCCATATTACATGTTTCAAGTGCTGGGAGAGAGGACACTATAAAAACCAGTATTCTACTCGTAAGACTCGATCGTCACCACCGACGACAAAGGAGGTACTAGCGTCAGAAGTCCGGAGGGACAAGAGCCACATCAGATGCTTCAGATGTCAAGGGCACGGATACTACAAGAACCAGTGTCTGACCAAGGTACGAAAAACTAATGTTTGCAATAATTTTCAAAATTCTAAAATTTTTGCACAGTTTTTCAAGCATGCTGATATCACTGAAAATATTTCTGATAAGTCTGATAGCTTAGATAGTTTTCTGACAAATTAGATCTTTTTCATAATCAACTTAGGTTGTTGAATGACAAATTACTAAACATTGATAATACCAAAATATCATATATGAATTCCTTAATTTTTAATATCAATGCAACCATTTTTAGAATTAATGCCAATATTTTATCTGATAATGCTGATAAGGATAATTATACTTTAATTGATATTTCTAATAATGTTGTTGATAATGATAAAATTAAAATTAATAATCCTTTAATTTCTAATATTTCTAAAAATGTTAAGAATGACAATATTAATAACGATAATTTTAAGGATAATGATGAAATTGTTTCTGATATTTTTGAGCATAAATCTGAAGATAATCCTGATAATCTAAAAACCTCTGTAGATAATAATGATGATTTAATTAATAATTTCTTGGATAATACTGATAACTTTGAAATTAACTATAAAACATTAATTAACAACCCTGAAAACTATTCTACCTACTATGAACATGTAGAAGAATATAACTCTGATGATGAGGATGAGGAAGAAGAAGAATTTCTTATAATCAAGTCTACACTTAATAAAGTCTACAAAAATTCAAACAAAGCAAAAGTAATAGATAAACTTGAAAAATTAAATGAAAAAGAAATAGTAGATATGTCAGATATTTTTGAATTAATGAAAATGATGCAGTTAGACCCACAACTATTATTTAACCTAGAAATTTTTAAATCTAACAACCTTAATTAAATCTTAATTACTTTTTACCTCAATTAATTATTTTAACTCAAATTAATCCTTAATTATTTTAACTCAAATTAATCCTCAATTAATTTTAACCTATAATTAATCCTGATCAATTTAATTCTAATTAATTTTTAACTCAAATTAAATCTTAACAACTTAAATTCTTAAACCTTAATTAATTTATAATAACTTCAACTTTTAATAATTAGTTTTTTTGTTTTTTAAACTTCAATTAACTCTTAATTCAAACTCAATCTACAAACTAAATTTCCAATTAAATACCCTTAATTATGAAATTAATAAAATCTTATCCAACTGCAATAATCAACTAAATAACAACAAATATGTCAAAGTGGGTTGACATATTCGCGGGTTCACACGATATGTATCAAATCGGGAAATTGATACATTATTAGAAATTTAAAATGCTTTGACTTGATTGAAACATACATAAATGTCATGTACATGCATCTGCTAATTTTTTTGTTAAATATATCTGCCATGTCATTCATGTTTAATTTTCTGCATGAATTAGAACGATTAGATAGGAAAAAGGCTAGTTGATACTTGCGTAACATAGTACCAGGGTGGGGTGAGATGATAGTACGTTATGGAAGCTTGGCCTAGCTAAGTGGAACTGGCCGAAGTTACCTTACCACATCCTAGACTAGTTAGACCAGAGTTTTTTCAAAGAGTAAAATAAAGGTATTATTCCCTTAAGAGGCTTTGTCTAAGGAAAGGGTTGATGATCCAATAAGGCTACGGCCAAAGAAGTCCTTTGTGCCTCGCCAAGACCTGGAAGCCGATTATTGAAATCTACTTTTAAATTACAAATTGATTAAACTCGAATCTAACTCAAGGTCAACCAGTCTATAAAAATTGAGAAAAATTATTCGAGCATCTCACAATACATCCATAAGGCAACCATGTTTGCTTGTATTGAGACATTTAGAATGGGTGAGATGTTAAGGACTAACTAATTGACAGATGTTTTCAAAATGTTTTCAAAATCTTTAGGATATTTTTCTAAAAATCTATTTTCAAAATAATATTTTCAACATAATAATGTTTTTATGGATTTCATGCCTGCTGATTGTTTATACATATAATACATTTTCAAAAATTATATCTTTTCGAAAAATTGCTTGACCTACATTCTTAGACACAAACCTTTTAGGTCAACACTAAAGTCCCTTAAGACACTTAGATAGAGTCAGATGATGTTGGGTTCAGGGGGAGCATTTTTTTAAAATTATTATTTTCCGTTTCAGAAAGTATTCTTTTTGAAAAATTCAGATCTTTCAAATACATGGTGCTTTAAAAATTATTATCATTTCAAAATATGTTTTTGTTGACATCGATTTTAGTTTAGGTTGATGATTATGATGATTATGATTAAGTCCTAATCGGGGATTAGGCATGGTATGGAAAATCCTAGCTTGGAGGGCTAGGTGTTGGAAAATCCTAACCTGGAGGGTTAGGTGTGGAAAATCCTAGCTTGGAGGGCTAGGTGTTGAAAAGTCCTAATTCGGAAGGGTTGGGTGAAAAGTCCTAGCTTGGAGGGCTAGGTGAAAAGTCCTAAGTTGGAGAGTTAGGTGATAAGTCCCAACTTGGAGAGTTAGGTGAAAAAGTCCTGGCTTGGAGGGTCAGGTCCTAGCTTGGAGGTATGGAAAGTTCTAACTCGGAAGGTTGGGTGAAAAGTCCTAGCTTGGAGGGCTAGGTGAAAAGTCCTAACTTGGAGGGTTAGGTGAAAAGTCCCAACTGGAGAGTTAGTGGAAAAACCCTGGCTTGGAGGGTCAGGTCCTAGCTTGGAGGGCTAGGTTGGATGAAACCCTAGCTTGGAGGGCTAGGTTGGAGCCCCTGGATTGGTCTGGTGACCAATCAGGGTCAAACTGCATCAACAATCACCCCCTTTTTGTTGTTTGACAATCCGATTTTAAGTTTAGGAATTCCCAGTCAATTTCTCAACTTTCAGAATCATAGGGGAATCAAGATCCTCCCCCTACAATATAATCATCCTAAACTTAACCAACTCAACACTCTCCCCCTTTGTCGAACACCGAAAAGGGTCTAGAGGGGCTATTAAGTTTAACCATACTCCCCCTCAACCCTAGGGGTATCCCAAAACAATAAAGATACGATTTGAATTTTGAAAAATATATGAACACATATGACAAGAGTAGGGCATGGTAACACAAACATATGTATCATATGGGCAAGGCATCATAAGCAACATCGGAAGCATGCATAACAATATAGAATGAGGCATATAGACAAATAGTAATCATGCGAACTCATATAAGCCAACATCCTAAACATGATAAGGCAAGCAAAATATCAGTGCATCAAACTAAACAACCAAACAGATGCATATCAATGCATCGAAGTCAAACAAGAATGGCACAAGGCCAGAGAAGTCAAGTCACTAGGCATACAACCTGAGAGTCATACAATCCAAGAGATCAGAAAGACAAATCACACACAACCACAGAATATATCAGTCATCAGTGGGGGGTCAGCCTGCATAGGATCGTCCATCGTGTCATCATCAGCAGCAAAAGTCCCTGGTGCGGCACTACCTGAAGGCGCATCTCCCGAAAATGTGTGGCGGCGCCACTCATCGTACCAGGTCTGCTGCAGTGTACGGATCCTAGAGACATCAGACTCCACTGCTGTCAGTCGGAGGTCGAAAGATCTGAATCCCGAACGGACCTCCTCTCGATGAAGCTCTCGCAGATGAAGATCATACTGGATCGTCTGATCCAGCTCGGAAATCTGCCATCAGAGATTCGGGTCCCGCTCATAGTCGTAATCATCAGCAGCAGCAGCCGCAGCGGGAGCCTCCTGAGGTGCAGAAGCACCGGCTGGTGCCTGAAAATGTGGTCCTCCCCCAGGTAGCTCGCCGTGTCCTCTCCCATCCTTCCAAACCAAGGCTCCATCGCGGTCCCATAAGATGATGCCGGACTTGGCAAATGCCAGCCGGCCAAGTCTGTAATCCTGGCGGACCATGGGCACTGTCCTGCCCTTGGTGACGTCAACACCTACTGACATAAGACAATCGGTGATGAGATGACCAAATGGCATATATACTGTGCGGCGACTCAGCTCTCTATAAGATAGAATGGACTGGAAGATGCTCTCCATGATATCGAAGTCCATTCGGCGGTGCATGCCGTAGAGCATAAGGCAATGATAGGAACAAATCTCAGTTAAAGGCTTGGAGGTGATGGGCAAGATACAATTTGTGATTATCTTGAAAAGGATGTAGTCAACAGGAGCAAGTCGTAGAGCTGCAAAAGTTTGAAAATCAGGACCCAACTCATCGAGACCGGTCGGGCGGGGATGACCAAAGAAATGCTGATAGATGAAGTTGGGGGTAACATCTGCAAAGGGGGCCAGTAAAGGATCAGGAAGCTCAGGGTAGATCAAATACAGGTTTGGCGATCGTCGACCACCCAGATACTCTGCCAAGATCTCGTAAGAGAAATCAAAGTTCATCTTGGCAACTCGAGTAGTGAACTCGAAGCCCCCCTATGGTCCCTGCTGAAGATTGTTATAAAATTCAGAGACGAGGTCATAATTGATAGTTCTCTCCAGAAAGAGGAGAAAGCCAAGGTTGTAAAACATGACTATCTCCATGACCGACGGACAATGTTCAGTCAGAAAAGGGACATCTATCGATCGGCAGGGTAACAATTTAAATGTCCTTGATTGGAAAGCCTGCTCACAGGCGGCATTTGGAAAGCGAGAGCTCGAGGAAGGCTGAGGCCTTCTGGAGGGCGCAGATGAGGAAGGAGCCTTCCCCTTTGCGCTGCCATCTGCGGGTTCTTTACCCTTTGATGATTTTCTAAAGATTGGAATAGGTCATGACAGCGGATTTGATCAAGAGAAGTGAATCGAATCATGATATAAGTTAAGGTTTGATCAAAATATAAGATGTAATCAAAGACCTAATCAGAGAATATAAGATAAAACATTTGATCAAAAGAAGGACAATAATGAAATGAAAGAGAGATTTGGTCACAGAGAACATAATCATAAGGTGAAACATTTGGTCAAGGTCACGGCCAAAACAAAGGTCACGGCACAACACACCAAAACATGGTTAGCTTCAAATATAAACACTATAGACTGATTTGTAAGGAAAACTGAGACAAAAGCTTACTTAGGTGCCATTGACGAACTTCTTGAAGATTGGAAGAAGAGGTTGCGCAGCAAAAAGGCTCTCGCCGAAAGAGATGAGCGCAAGAAAACCTTCAACGAGAGAGAGACTTCACAGGAAGAAGGAAGAACTTGTAGTAGCCCTTCCCAGGATCACACGCACAGAAGCTCTCTCGAGGAAGAAGAGGGCATAGGGAGGTTTCGTGCTCACGATGAAGTGCAGTGATTCGGCGCTAGGGTTCGGCAATGAGGGGTTTTGGAAGAGTTAATCGGTTGGTGGATCGGTCCACCAACCAGACTTTAATGCGATTGAATGGATCACCGTTTGATCTAGAAATGCCCAGACCAATCAGGCTCCAGCCTGATCGGACTGGCCTGGTCCTGATCGGTCGGGAGACCTATCAGGAAGACTCCTGACCGATCAGGAAGTGAACAGTAGGGTCAGATAATTTTCGAGAAGCCCTCCTGATCGGTCTCTGGACCGATCACTACAATGTGCCAGATTGGTCCGGGGACCGATCCAGGCTAGCACAGAATATTTAGCCGAGAGTCCGTAAAGTCTCGGCTGATCCCTCTGATCGGTCTATGGACCGATCAACTCAGAAGGGAGCCAGATTGGTCCGGGGCCCGATCAGCCCTACTCCTGATCGGTCGGGTGACCGATCAGGGTTCCTGAAACGATCTGAAACTTTTAGTATCAGACTTTCACACGATTTTGAAGGGATCTGATGAACAATATCGATCTCGGGAGTGATTCCTCGACTAAGCTTGATCCCTGAACAAGGATCAAAGGTCCTTATAGGTTCAACAATCACTTTGCTCCACCCAAGTGGAGTCAAACTCAATCAACAATCATTCAATCAAAGTTTAACCAAGATTGTATCAAAATCAAGTTTCCTTGATTGGAATGTCCAAGTATGATCATGGAGTCAAATACACATATGTTATGCATTGGTTTTCCCCATACTTGGTCACCGAAGTGAGTTTTATCTCGTCAACTTAATTTCTCAAGGGATGCATTGACATTTTGAGAAATTGAGTTGATCCTAGCATCTCACCCCATTTCTAGCAAACAAAAACGTTTTGGTAAACCTTATAGTTTGTGTGAGATGACCCCAAAGTTACCCAATTGTATCCTAACAATTTCGAAATGATCACAAAGGGTTTTGAATGCATTTTAAAGTTCATCAAGCGTGACACATTCCCAACTCCCTTCTCAAGAAGCTAAACTCATTTTCGGGGAGTGGTTTAATGAAAATGTCAGCGAGGTTTGACTTGGACGCTACATGTGAGAGTACAATATCTCCTCTAGCAACATGATCCCTAATGAAGTGGTGACGTACTTCAATATGTTTGGTCCTAGAATGATAGACTGGATTCTTGGTTAGGTTAATTGTGCTAATGTTGTCACACAACACTTGCACACTTTTGTAACTTAATCCATAGTCCTCCAAAGTGTGAATCATCCACAACAATTGTGATATTCTCTCTCCCATGGCGATATATTCTGCCTCGGTCGTGGAGAGAGCAACACAATGTTGCTTCCGACTTAACCAACTAACTAAAGATTATCCTAGAAATTGGCAGCCCCCACTTGTGCTTTTCTGATCCAACTTACATCCAGCGTAGTCGGAATCGGTATAGCCAATTTAATCAAAAGATTCGGTACGGGGGTACCAAAGACCGACTCCTATTGTGCCTTTAAGGTATCTCAAAATTCTCTTGACAGTGATTAAGTGAGATTCCTTGGCATAAACTTGATACCTTGCGCACATAGCCACAGCGAAAAGAATATTTGGTCGACTAGCTGTGAGGTATAGCAAACTCCCTATCATGCTCCGATATTGAGTCAAATCAACAGGTTTACCACTCTCATCATTGTCTAATCTTATTTTTGTGGCCATGGGAGTGGTTACCTCTTTTGAATCATTCATGTTGAATTTACGAAGCATTTCTTGTGTATATTTTGATTGGTGCACATGGATACCATCGCGAGTTTGCTTGATTTCAAGTCCAAGGAAGAAAGTCAACTCTCCCACTAGACTTATTTCAAATTCACTCTCCATGTGTCCAATGAACTCATTTAAATAGCCCTTGTTATTTGAGCCACAAATTATGTCATCGACATATACTTGGGCTACAAAAATATTGTCACCATCTCTACGTAGAAATAGTGTAGGGTTTATTTGGCCTTTAACGAAGTCTTTCTCGATTAAGAATGTCGACAACCGCTCATACCAAGCTCGGGGTGCTTGTTTAAGGCCATAGAGTGCCTTTTTGAGCTTGAACACGTGGTTTGGGAATTCGGTACTCTCAAACCCCGGAGGTTATTCAACATAGACCTCTTCTCTTATTAGACCATTTAGAAAGGCCGATTTGACATCCATTTGGTATAACTTGAAGCCACGATGTGCTGCAAACGCAAGCATCAATCGAATGGATTCTAATCGTGCCACGGGAGCATATGTCTCATCGTAATCAAGGCCTTCAACTTGACTATAGCCCTTGGCTACTAAGCGTGCCTTGTTTCGAATGATCTCTCCCTTATGGTTCAATTTGTTTTTGAAGACCCATTTGGTTCCAATGATGGTGGTCATCTTAGGTCTAGGGACTAAGTCTCAAACTTGACTTCTTTCAAATTGACCTAGTTCATCTTGCATTGTAATAATCCAATCGGGATCATTTAATGCTTCATCAATTTTTTTAGGTTCAATTTGGAAATTAAAGCAACCTCATTAGCCTCATTCCGGAAGAATGATCTAGTTCTAACCCCATGATGGATGTCTCCAACAATTTGGTCTTGGGGATGACTAGAGGCTAATCTAGTTTGCCTTGGTGTTAGTGGTGCTTCTTGAATGGGTTCACTAGACATAAGCTCAGCCTCAGGATCCGGCTGATCTATGGGATGTCTAGGCTCACCGTCATCGGATTCATCACCATCAACAACATTTGGACTCTCATTCAAACTTAGTCTCCTAAGTTCGAATTGGATTTCATCTTCTAGTTGACCATTGACTTTCGGAATTTCTTCAAAGACAACATCAGAAGACTCTTCAATTAATCTAGATTTCTTGTTGTAGACTCGATAGACTTTGCTAACTAGGGAATACCCGACTAGTATCCATCATCAACCTTTGCCGTGAACTTTCCAAGGTGGTCATTGGTGTTTAGGATGAACACCTTACAACCAAACACCCTAAGATGTTTAACCGTAGGTGGTTTCCCAAACCAAAGTTCATGAGGAGTCTTTCCTAAAAACCTATGGATGAGGACTCGGTTTTGCACATAGCAAGCTATATTTACAGCTTCAGCCCATAAGTAACTCGGGAGTGAGTACTCATTTAGCATGCTTCGTGCAGCCTCTTGTAAAACACGGTTCTTCCTCTCTACAACACCATTTTGTTGTGGTGTTCTAGGAGTGGAGAACTCATGTCTATACCCTCTATCTTGACAAAATTCTAAAAACCGTTGATTTTGAAATTCACCTCCATGATCACTTCTAATTGTCTTAATTGTCAATGATTTTTCATTTTCAACTCTTCTACAAAAAGAAATAAAAACATCTAAGGTTTGTCCTTATATTTTAAAAAGTAAGTACATGTATATCTAGTGAAATCATCAATGATCACAAAACAATATCTACTTCCATTCAATGATATGATAGTACTACAATCAAATAGATCCATGTGAAGTAAATCTAAAGCGGTAGAAGTACTTACAGCGCTTTTACCTTTATGTGCAGATTTCGTTTGCTTACCCATTTGACATGCATCACAAAGTTTATCCTTTTCATACTTGATGATTGGTAAGCCACGAACTAATCCTTGTTGGCCAACTTCCGGATGTTCTTCATGTTCACATGTGCTAGCCTCCGATGCCAAAGGGTGGACTCTTCGTCTTTTGACATGAAACACTTAGCAAAAGCATTAGTAGCACTTTTAAATGAAACTCGATAAATATTGTCTACTCTTGCTCCTACTAGTACCGTGTCCAAGGTGTCATGTTGTCTAACTAGCCATTGACTTGGTTGAAAATCAATTGTGTAACCCGTGTCACACAATTGACTGACACTTAGGAGATTAAATGTCATCCCCTTGACTAGAAGGACATTTGAAATTCTAAGACATTCGGATATTTGAATGTCTCCTATTCCTATGACCTTAAGACTACCATTATTACCAAATGAAACATTACCTCTACTTTTCTTGTGAAGTGTGGTAAACAATGATCTATCCCCGGTCATGTGTTTGGAGCATCCACTATCAACGAACCAAGTTGATAGATGCTCCCCCTCAATCATAACCTACACAATTCGAAAAATGGAAGATTTAGGTACCCAAACCTTGGGACCTAAAGCATCAACTAAACAAGACTTAGGCACCCATGCCTTGACAACTTTCTTTTGAACCTTGGGTGTCCTAGATTGTCTCATATCAGTCCTAGACATCAAGGACACGAATGAAGGTTCTTTGGGTCGGTAACCAATACCGGCCCTATTGTAGACTGCCCTTTGGGCATTCAAGATCATGTCTAGGGTCTTAGAGCTAGTTGAGAACTTCTCAAGAATATTCTTGAGTCTCTCAACTTCACTCTTTAACGATTGGTTTTCTTCTACTAGCAAATCATCATGCAAATCATCTACATACTCAACCTTAGAGGATTTCAAATGTTCAACCTCAAGTTTTAATGACTTAATCTCATCTTCTAACAATTCAACATGTAAGTCATCAATGTTATCATCCCTAGACAACTTTAATTGTTCAATTTCTAATTGCAATGATTTAACCCTATTTTTTGACTTCTTCAACATATTGGTTAAACATGCAATTGCTTTATAATATTTTTCAAGTTCGGGAGAAGTTATCTCTTCATCATCCGAAGATGATGAAGCCGCGTTTGAGGAGTTGGATGATTCATTACTGCTTTCCTCTCCAAGAGCCATGAGTGCCACATGCCTTGTGCTCTTCTCCTCCTTCTCTTCATCGGATGAACTTGAGGAGGATTCATCCCAAGTGGCCTTCAAGGCCTTCTTCTTCTTCTTGGATTTCTCTTCTTTCCTTTTGGATTTCTCCTCCTTCTTCTTTAGCTTTGGGCATTCATTCTTGAAATGCCCTTTCCTACCACACTCAAAGCAAGAAGCATTAGTCTTATCAAGTTTAGCTTCACTAGGATTACCTTTACCCTTGAAGCGTCGACCCCTTCTCATCATCCTTCTTACAAAATTCGCCATCTCGGAGGATGAGGAGTCGCTGCCATTTTCCTCGGAATCGGACTCGGATTCAGAAGAGGATGAAGATGAAGAGACTTCCTTCTCCTTCTTCTTCTTGTTCGATCGGTCCCCTGCAACTAATTAAGGCAATCCCCTTTTCCTTGGGGCCTTTGTTAACTATTTCATGCAATTCCATCTCACAAAACAAATCATCTATCTTAACAATTGATAAGTCCTTGGATACTTTGTAGGCCTCCACCATGGATGACCACAAAGTATTCCTTGGAAATGCTTTTAGTACATACCTCACAAGGTCGCGATTCTCGACCTTTTCATCA
>JAGFNQ010000938.1:132248-154332 GCA_024364735.1 Boesenbergia rotunda
TGTTGGAACCGGATGGCTAGAGAGGGGGGTGAATATAGCCAACACTTGGACTTTAAGCTTTTCAAAGTTCTGCACTTAGATTTGTTAGTAGCACAGCGGAAGTAGCAAACACAGAGTATGCAGAAAAATAGAAAACGAAAGCAAACTAATACAACTAGCAAGATCGCTAACAAGGAGGGTTTACAAGGTTCGGGGATAACTTGCCCCTACTCCTTGGCGTGCCCGTAAGGTGGGCGATCCCTTGATCGTCGGCAGATCAAGCCCCGGTGAACACCGGATAGTAAGCAACCTCCTTCTCGGTGGAGAAACCTCTCCACAGCGTTTCAATTAAGGATATAGGTTTAAGCACAATGAAACACAAGAAATATCTTACTTAGCACTAGCAAAGACAAGAACACAGCAAGCTTCCTCCTGAGCTCCACCCAGCGACGATCTCACGCAAGAACCCTTTCCCCGTGTCTTCTCGCTGTTGGACTCGAAGCCTCTTGTTCTTTCCTCCAAGTGCTCAAGCAAGGGATGATTGCTTCAAGATTGCAGTAGCTTGCTCAAAGTGATGGAACTTCAGAACACGCAAGCAAGTTGTGGAGAACACAAAGGCGCAGCAAGAACTCAAGCAGTAGAACTCTACACAGCCAACTCTTCTCCGCTCCTTTTGTTCCTCCACTGAGTATCAGGTGACGCCATCTCCCTGCAGCCTCCAGCTGCTCACCTGCAACCACCAGCTACCTCTGAGCTCCTCTGGACTCCCTGAGCCTCCCTCAGACCAGCCCCAGACAGCACCTCCAGCCAACGCCAGTGCCCATTGCAACCTGAGATGGAAAAACAGACAAACCTGCTCCAAGGAAAGGTCTCCATTGACTCTCCTTGAGTGTTTGAATCCTTCCCTGTCACCTGTAGCTTAATCAGAGTATTAGGACAGTATATCAAGCAGCAAATCAAGCATTAGAGATGAAACGCAGAGAATCGGATACGTTCAGACGCGATCAGAGCGTCTTACAGTGCATTTTGAATTAAAGTGATCGGTCACCGAACCGATCAGAGAACCTCCTGATCGGTCACCAGACCGATCAGGCTGGGTCCAGACCGATCAGGCTCCGTCCTGATCGGTCCCCAACGCTTAATTAGAAATCGTGATTTCTTTGGGACTCTCCTAGATCGATCACCAGACCGATCCACCCCTTTATCGGGAGATTTCTGAGCTTCGCAGTCCAAACCTCCTGATCGGTCACCGGACCGATCAGGGAGCCTCCTGATCGGTCACCAGACCGATCAGGTCATGGCCAGATAGATCAGGCTCCGTCCTGATCGATCATAGAGAGGAACCTGCGATGCTGGATCGTTCTCCAGAACAAACTGCACAGTGATCCTGATCGGTCACTAGACCGATCAGGAGCAGATCAGCAAGGGAACTCAACCTCACTGTTTGCTCCCTGATCGGTCACCAGACCGATCAGGAGCCAAGCAATGGGTGAAACGCATACTCCCTGATCAGTCACCAGACTGATCAGTCACCAGACTGATCAGTCATCGCTGGATCGGTCACCAGACCGATCCACGAAGGAGCACCGTGCCAACTCCCTGATCGGTCACCAGACCGATCCAGGGGCTCCAACCTAGCCCTCCAAGCTAGGGTTTCATCCAACCTAGCCCTCCAAGCTAGGACCTGACCCTCCAAGCCAGGGTTTTTCCACTAACTCTCCAGTTGGGACTTTTCACCTAACCCTCCAAGTTAGGACTTTTCACCTAGCCCTCCAAGCTAGGACTTTTCACCCAACCTTCCGAGTTAGAACTTTCCATACCTAGCACTCCAAGCTAGGACCTGACCCCTCCAAGCCAGGGTTTTTCACCTAACTCTCCAAGTTGGGACTTTTCACCTAACCCTCCAAGTTAGGACTTTTCACCTAGACCTCCAAGCTAGGACTTTTCACCTAGCCCTCCAAGCTAAGACTTTTCACCCAACCTTCCGAATTAGGACTTTTCAACACCTAGCCCTCCAAGCTAGGATTTTCCACACCTAACCCTCCAGGTTAGGATTTTCCAACACCTAGCCCTCCAAGCTAGGATTTTCCATACCATGCCTGATCCCCGATCAGGACTTAATCATAATCATCATAATCATCAACCTAAACTAAAATCGATGTCAACACCAAAACAACAATCAGGGTCAGACTGCATCAACAATCTCCCCCTTTTTTTGTTTGACAATCCGATTTTAAGTTTATAGGGGAATCATAGGGGAATCAATTTCTCAACTTTCAGAATCATAGGGGAATCAAAATCCTCCCCCTACAATATAATCATCCTAAACTTAACCAACCAACACTCTTTCCCTTTGTCGAACACCGAAAAGGGTCTAGAGGGGCTGTTAAGTTTAACTATACTCCCCCTCAGCCCTAGGGGTATCCCAAAATAATAAAGATACTATTTGAATTTTGATAAACATATGAACACATATGATAAGAGCAGGGCATGGCAAATCAAGCATATGTAGCATATGAACATGACATCATAAGCAACATCATAAGCATGCATAATAATATAGAATGAGGCATATAGACAAATAGTAATCATGCGAACTCATATAAGCCAACATCCTAAACATGATAAGGCAAGCAAAATATCAGTGCATCAAACCAAACAACCACACATAACAGTCATCAAAACAATCAATGCCATCAATGCTCATCGTCTGAAGAATCAGCAATATATATAACACCTCCTGGCGGAGGGCTGCTTGGGGACGCACCATCAGGAAACGTATGATGATACCACTCCTCATACCATGTGTCCTGTAGTGAGCTGATCTCAGGGACGTCGGATGCGAGAGCGTCGAGCCGGCGATCGAAAGACTGAAACTCCGAGCTGACCTCCTGGTGCCAGTGCTCGGAAATGTGTAGCTCGCGCTGCACCAACTGCTCTAACTCCGCAACCTGCCATCGTAAATCAGGAGCCCACTTATCATAATCCTCAGCATCAGCCAGCGGCTCCTGGTCAGGGACTGCTCTCGGTAACTCCCCCTCATGTCGTCGAACCTTCCACCGCAGCCCCCATGATCCGACAACAATGCCAGATTGGGCCATCATGCGACGATCAATTCGACAATCCTATCGAACCATGGGTATAATGCAGCCCTGTTAAACATCAATGCCAACCGATTCCAGCCAGGCAGTGATGATATGGCCAAATGGCATGTATACTGTCTGGGCGGACTGCATAATGTAGACGATGATGGAGAAATAGACCGAAGCCACCGGGTCAATGTCTAACTGCTGATGCATCCCGTAGAGCATCAAACAGTGGAACGAGTGAATCTCATCTAGGTGTTTCGAAGTAGTTGGAAGGAGACAATTGGTGATGATCTTAAACAAGGCATACTCAACAGGGGAAAGGCGAAGAGCAGGAAATGTGGGAACGTCACGGGTGCACTCACCGGAACCCCTTGGCCTGGGATGGCCTAGAAAGTACTCGTAGATGGAATCAGGAGTGACTCCATCAAAGGGAACTGGAAGAGGATCAGGAGGATAAGGGTAGAGAAAAATGATTCTCTGACCGACGATAGCCAAGGAAAACAGTGAAAATAGATAGATTAAAATCAAGGTCGACACTGGCAACACGGGTTTTCCACCCTGTACCCTCCCCATTGACCATGTTGTTATAGAATTCAGAGACCAAATCAAGGTTGATTGGCCTCTCAAGGTATAGAATGGGTTGAAGATTATAATATTCAAAACTTTGTCGAACTGTTGGACAATGTTCGTAGATAAAAGTTTGGTCTATACTTCGACATGGCATGAGTTTGAAATTGTGCCATTGGAAGTTTAAAGCTAAAGTAATATTCTGAAATCTAGTATGTGGAGGTGGTGGAGGCCTTGAAAGAGGGGTAGATGATGAAGGGGCTTTCCCCTTTGAGCTGCCCTCAACGGGTTCTTTACCCTTTGATGATTTTCTAAAGATTGGAATAGGTCATGACAGCGGGTTTGATCAAGAGAAGTGAATCGAATCATGATATAGGTTAAGGTTTGATCAAGATATAAGATGTAATCAAAGACCCAATCAGAGAATATAAGATAAAACATATGATTAAAAGAAGGACAATAATGAAATGAAAGAGAGATTTGGTCACGGATAACATAATCATAAGGTGAAACATTTGATCAAGAAGGTCCCGGCCAAAACAAAGGTCACGACCAACACAAAGGTCAAGGCACAACACACCAAAACATGGTTAGCTTCAAATATAAACACTATAGACTGATTTATAAAGAAAACTGAGACAAAAGCTTACTTAGGTGCCATTGACGAACTTCTTGAAGATTGGAAGAAGAGGTTGCGCACCAAAAAGCTCTCGCCAAAAGAGATGAGAGCAAGAAAACCTTCAGCGAGAGAGAGACTTCACAGGAAGAAGGAAGAACTTGTAGTAGCCCTTCCCAGGATCACACGCACAGAAGCTCTCTCGAGGAAGAAGAGGATGCAGGGAGGTTTCTCGCTCATGATGAAGTGCACAAGTGGTGATTCGGCGCTAGGGTTCGTCAATGAGGTGTTTTGGAAGAGATAATCGGTTGGTGAATCGGTCCACCAACCAGACTTTAATGCGATTGAACTGATCACCGTTCGATCTGGAAACGCCTAGACCGATCAGGCTCCGGCCTGATCGGACTGGCCTGGTCCTGATCGGTCGGGAGATCGATCAGGAAGACTCCTGACCGATCGGCTGATCGATCAGGAAGCGAACAGAAGGGTCAGATGATTTTCGAGAAGCCCTCCTGATCGGTCTCTGGACCGATCACTACAATGTGCCAGATCGGTCCGGGGACCGATCCAGGCTAGCACAGAATATTTAGCCGAGAGTCTGCAAAGTCTCGGTTGATCCCTCTGATCGGTCTGTGGACCGATCAACTCAGGAGGGAGCCAGATCGGTCCGGGGACCGATCAGCCCTACTCCTGATCGGTCGGGTGACCGATCAGGGTTCCTGATACGATCTGAAACTTTCAGTATCAGACTTTCACATGATTTTGAAGGAATCTGATGAACAATATCGATCTCGGGAATGATTCCTCGACTAAGCTTGATCCCTGAGCAAAGATCAAAGGTCCTTATAGGTTCAACAATCACTTTGCTCCACCCAAGTGGAGTCAAACTCAATCAACAATCATCCAATCAAAGTTTAACCAAGATTGTATCAAAATCAAGTTTCCAATCAAGTTTCCTTGATTGGAATGTCCAAGCATGATCATGGAGCCAAATACACACATGTTATGCATTGGTTTTCCCCATACTTGGTCACCGAAGTGATTTTTATCTCGTCAACTTAATTTCTCAAGGGATGCAATGACATTTTGAGAAATTGAGTTGATCCTAACATCTCACCCCATTTCTAGCAAACAAAAATATTTTGGTAAACCTTATAGTTTGTGTGAGATGTCCCCAAAGTTACCCAATTGTTTCCCAACAATTTGAAATAATCATGAAGGGTTTGAATGCATTTTAAAATTCATGAAGCGCGACACATTCCCAACTCCCTTCTCAAGAAGCTAAACTCATTTTCAGGGAGTGGTTTAGTGAAAATGTCAACGAGGTTTGACTTGGACTCTACATGTGAGAGTACAATATCTCCCCTAGCAACATGATCCCTAATGAAGTGGTGACGTACTTCAATATGTTTGGTCCTAGAATGATGGACTGGATTCTTGGTTAGGTCAATTGTGCTAATGTTGTCACACAACACTTGCACACTTTTGTAACTTAACCCATAGTCCTCTAGAGTGTGAATCATCTACAACAATTGTGATACGCTCTCTCCCATAGCAATATATTCTGCCTCGGTCGTGGAGAGAGCAACACAATGTTGCTTCCGACTTGACCAACTAACTAAACATGATCCTAGAAATTGGCAGCCCCCACTTGTGCTTTTCCGATCCAACTTACATCCAGCGTAGTCGGAATCGGTATAGCCAATTAAATCAAAAGATTCGGTACGGGGGTACCAAAGACCGACTCCAATTGTGCCTTTAAGGTATCTCAAAATTCTCTTGACAGCGATTAAGTGAGATTCCTTGGCACAAACTTGATACCTTGCGCACATACCCACAGCAAAAGAATATCTGGTCGACTAGCTGTGAGGTATAGCAAACTCCCTATCATGCTCCGATATTGAGTCAAATCAACGGGTTTACCACTCTCATCATTGTCTAATCTTGTGTTTGTAGCCATGGGAGTGGTTACCTCTCTTGAATCACTCATATTGAATTTACGGAGCATTTCTTGTGTGTATTTCGATTGATGCACATGGATACCATCGCGAGTTTGCTTGATTTCAAGTCCAAGGAAGAAAGTCAACTCTCCCACTAGACTCATTTCAAATTCACTTTCCATGTGTCCAATGAACTCATTTAAATAGCCCTTGTTATTTGAGCCACAAATTATGTCATCGACATATACTTGGGCTACAAAAATATTGTCACCATCTCTCCGTAGAAATAGTGTAGGGTCTATTTGACCTCTAACGAAGCCCTTCTCAATTAGGAATGTCGACAACCGCTCGTACCAAGCTCGGGGAGCTTGTTTAAGGCCATAGAGTGCCTTTTTGAGCTTGTACACGTGATTTGGAAATTCGGAATTCTCAAACCCCAGAGGTTGTTTGACATAGACCTCTTCTCTAATCAAACCATTTAGAAAGGCCGATTTTACATCCATTTGGTATAATTTAAAGCCACGATGTGCCGCAAACGCAAGCATCAATCGAATGGATTCTAATCGTGCCACGGGAGCATATGTCTCATCATAATCAAGGCCTTCAACTTGACTATAGCCCTTGGCTACTAAACGTGCCTTGTTTCTAATGTTTTCTCCCTTATGGTTCAATTTGTTCTTGAAGACCCATTTGGTTCCAATGATGGTGGTCTTCTTAGGTCTAGGGACTAAGTCCCAAACTTGACTTCTTTCAAATTGACCTAGTTCATCTTGCATTGCAATGATCCAATCGGGATCATTTAATGCTTCATCAATTTTCCTAGGTTCAATTTCGAAAATTAAAGCAACCTCATTAGCCTCATTCCGGAAGAATGATCTAGTTCTAACCCCATGATGGATGTCTCCAACAATTTGGTCTTGGGGATGACTAGAGGCTAATCTAGTTTGCCTTGGTGTTGGTGGTGTTTCTTGAATGGGTTCACTAGACATAAGCTCAGCCTCAGGATCCGGCTGATCTATGGGATGTCTAGGCTCACCGTCATCGGATTCATCACCATCAACAACATTTGGACTCTCATTCAAACTTAGTCTCCTAAGTTCGAATTGGATTTCATCTTCTGGTTGACCACTGACTTTCGGAATTTCTTCAAAGACAACATCAGAAAACTCTTCAATTAATCTAGATTTCTTGTTGTAGACTCGATAGGCTTTGCTAACTAGGGAATACCCAACTAGTATCCCTTCATCAGCCTTTGCCGTAAACTTTCCAAGGTGATCCTTGGTGTTTAGGATGAACACCTTACAACCAAACACCCTAAGATGTTTAACCGTAGGTGGTTTCCCAAACCAAAGTTCATGAGGAGTCTTTCCTAAAAACCTATGGATGAGGACTCGGTTTTGCACATAGCAAGCTGTATTTACAGCTTCAGCCCATAAGTAACTCGGGAGTAAGTACTCATTGAGCATGCTTCGTGTAACCTCTTGTAAAACACGGTTCTTCCTCTCTACAATACCATTTTGTTGTGGTGTTCTAGGAGTGGAGAACTCATGTCTATACCCTCTATCTTGACAAAATTCTAAAAACCGTTGATTTTGAGATTCACCTCCATGATCACTTCTAATTGTCTTAATTGTCAATGGTTTTTCATTTTCAACTCTTCTACAAAAAGAAATGAAAACATCTAAGGTTTGGTCCTTATATTTTAAAAAGTAAGTCCATGTGTATCTAGTGAAATCATCAATGATCACAAAACAATATCTACTTCCATTCATTGATATGATAGTACTACAATCAAATAGATCCATGTGAAGTAAATCTAAAGCTGTAGAAGTACTTACAGCGCTTTTACCTTTATGTGCAGATTTTGTTTGCTTACCCATTTGACATGCATCACAAAGTTTGTCCTTTTCATACTTGATGCTTGGTAAGCCACGAACTAATCCCTTGTTGGCCAACTTCCGGATGTTCTTCATGTTCACATGTGCAAGTCTCCGGTGCCAAAGGGTGGACTCTTCGTCTTTTGACATGAAACACTTAGCAAAAGCATTACTAGCACTTTTAAATGAAACTTGATAAATATTGTCTACTCTTGTTCCTACTAGTACCGTGTCCAAGGTGTCATGTTGTCTAACTAGATATTGACTTGGTTGAAAATCAATTGTGTAACCCGTGTCACACAATTGACTGACACTTAGGAGATTAAATTTCATCCCCTTGACTAGAAGGACATTTGAAATTCTAAGACATTCGGATATTTGAATGCCTCCTATTCCAATGACCTTAATGTTGGTGCAGAATGCACCTAAGTCAAACCTGTGTTTTGATAATGGCAACATAGATCAAAAGTTAAGTCCTTATTTTCTAACAAGTTAATCAAGTGTGCAGTGAAAGCCCTAGCAAAGGACCACTAGGCACTGGCGAAGGAATGCCAGAATAAAAAGCCCTAGCGAAGGACTGCTAGGCACCAGGCGAAGGACAGTCTGGGACAGAAGACCTAGCGAAGGACTGCTAGGCACCGGGCGAAGGGTAGCTCGGCATCCAAGCCCTGACAAAGGACCGTCAGGCAAAAGTCCAACCAAAGGAGCGGTTGGCAATAGGTAAATTCTCCCGAGAGGAGTAGGTGAGGACGCGTTCCCCGTCTAGGGAACAGTAGGCGTCGGTTCGACCTAGGGCTCCATTTTGGAGACCAAAGTCAGAACCAAGACAGCTAAGGCTGTATAAAATAAATAATTAATTGTGTTATTGTGTTTTGGACTAACCCTGGATGCAGGACCGAAGGAACGTGTGTCTGCAACTTAGAGAGCCTCAAAGGAGTGAGACAGCAGCTGAGTAAGGCGCCCTGAGTGTCCAGGGCGCCCTCAAGGTAAACCAAATCCAAGCGAAGCAAAAAGGGCTCCAGCTGCTTACTGGGCGAGGCGCCCTCTGCAGCGAAGGCGCCCTCGTGAGCGAAGGCGCCCTCAGCAGTCAGGGCGCCTCCAGCCCAAGACTGCGAAGCTCCAGCCCTATCCAGCCGAGAAGACCGCGTCAACCAAGGCGCCCTCAGCGACCAGGGCGCCCCAGAGGTCAAACTTAATCCCTGTTCGAGCGGGATAAAAGTTGACCGAGCGAAGTGTGGATCGGCTGACACGTGGCAGGGCGCCCCCGACGTCCAGGGCGCCCTAGGTGCTATAAATAGCACCCCTCGACCCCAAGCTTCACATCAACTTGATTCCAAAGCTTCCACGCTCTTCTACGCTCGTGCCTTGCTCCAGAAACACCTCACCTCGAGCCGACGACGTCCTGCTGCCCCGAAAAGAATCGACACACTCCGGACGTCGGTAACGAAGAGCTTAATATTTTATTATTATTTCATTGCACTCTCTTTGTAATTGAAATCATTGTAACCTATTTGCGCGAATATAGAATTTCCCAAAGTAAACGGTCAACGACCGTGGGCCTTGGAGTAGGAGTCGACACAGGCTCCGAACCAAGTAAAAATCACTGTGTCTTTGTGCTGTATCTCGTATTTTTATTTCCGCTGTGCACTTACTCTTAGTTTTCCGAAAAAAACGATTTTCGATATTCACCCCCCCCCCCTCTATCGGCTTCCACGATCCAACAAGTGGTATCAGAGCGGGGAATTCAAACTTGGTGCAACCACCAGTTTGAAATATTTTTTTTTGGATTTTTTTCGAATTTAATTAATTCTTTTTTTTTCCTTTATCCCACACTGCTAATCCAAGACCAAGTCTTGGGACACCTTTTTTTTTGTAAAATTTCCTTTTACAGAACAAATGTCTATGCAAGAGGGATTCAGCACCGCTAGACCTCCACTCTTCAGTGGAGAAGACTTTTCCTACTGGAAAAGTCGAATGGAGGTCCACCTGAAAACTCAGGTGGACATGTGGATCATTATCCAGTCTGGTCTGGAGATCCCCCGAAATGCAGAAGGACTTCCACAAAACTACTCGGAGTGGGACAACACTCTAAAGCGCAAGATAGAAGCCGACGCAAAAGCAACGCAAACCCTACAATGCGGGCTGACAAAGGAAGAGCTGAACCGAGTGGGCCCCTTCAACAGTGCAAAAGAGCTATGGACAAAACTGATCGAGCTGCACGAAGGGACTTCGGACACCAGGATCAGCAAAAGGGATCTGCTACTGAATAAACTCTACACTATCAAGATGGCCGACAACGAAACAGCAGCCCAGCTCCACGCACGAATCCAGGAGATAATGAACGGTCTTCACTCAATAGGTCACAAGGTTGAAAACCGTGACCTAATAAGGTATACTCTAAACGCCTTTCCTAGAAACACCTTGTGGGCATCTATGGTAGATGCATACAAGGTCTCTAGAGATCTTTCTAAAATAAAACTAGATGAATTATTTTCTGAACTAGAACTGCACGAACAGACTAACACCAATTCGGTCGAAAAAGGTATTGCTTTTCTTGCAGGCAAGACTGGAAGAACAACGAAGAAGAAGCCTAAACTTGAAACCGAGTCTGACACAGACTTAGAAGATGAAGAAGGAGATCAAACTAAACTGGTCCGGCTCGCTCGAAGCTACTATAAGGAGCTGAAGAACCGAACCAACAAACGAAAAACCGGTCGAAGAAAGGACGAACCAACTGAACCAGCAAACAAGCCCAATGTGACCTGCTACGAGTGCAAGAAAAAGGGCCACTACAAGTCAGAGTGCCCTAACCTAAAGGAGACGAAGAAGCCGAGAAAAAAGAATGCACTGCAAGCAACCTGGGACGAGTCTTCCTCATAAGAAGAAGAAGAGGCACCCCAGTCCAACCTCCTAGCTCTGACCACCTCAGATAAAATCGAGACAGAGTCAGAATCAGAACAAGAGGACGGTGAGCTGACCTTCACAGAGGACGGAGAAATTAAGGTACTGGTTTTAATAGATTACAGTTAACTGAATTGATTTCTTTTCTTTCTCGTGATTTGGCAAAAGCCAAACTCCGGGTCGAATCCCTCCGACAGGAAGTAAAACTCCTGAAAGAGGGAGCTGACTCTAAACCCTTAACCGAGAAGGTTCAGGAAGGAACTCCTACTCAAGTTGAAAAACTTGAAAAGGAAAACTTCTCCCTGAAAACTCAGGTTAAGGATCTTAGATCAGCCCTAGAACGATTCACTTCTGGTTCCAAAAATCTTGACATGATTCTTGGGAAACAGAAGTCCGTTCTAAATCGATCTGGACTTGGCTACCGAACCAAATCCCGACAAAGATCATATTTGACTGTACTGAATCAGTCCAAAGGAAAGATTCAGGCATGGGTACCTAAACTATGCCTGAACCAACCTACTGGATCAAATCAGTATTGGATCCCCAAGGACAAGATTCACATCTTGCCTAACCATCACCGTGGCTTTAGTCCAGGGGGAGCCAAACTGAAAACTATTTTTATAATTAGATAAACTTGTTATTCTTGATTTAAATTGCTTGATTGATTGATTAGTTATTTTCTGCAATATACCATGCTTAGACTTAGGCTAGCTTAAGGACTGAACAAACTTAGCTGAAATTTGACAACATAGTATTGGGTGGAGGTGAGATGATAGTACGTTAGGGAAGCCAATTTAGCGGAACTAGCCGAAGCTACCGATCCAAAATTCAAACTAGTTAGACCAGAAATTTTTCAAAAAAATAATTTTGAAAATGAAATTTCATTAAAAGGCTTTGTCTAGGAAAGGGTGGATGATCCCATAAGGCTTCGGCCAAAGAAGGCCTAGTGCCTCGCCAAGACCTGGAAGCCAATTTTTGAAATTCAAATTCAAATTCAAATTAATTTTTGTCAAATTCGAATCTAACACAAAATTTCAGCTAAGTATAGACTTAAATATCTTTTCAAAAATTTCAAAATTAATTAATTAAGTTTTTCAAAATTTAATTATCCTTCAAAATTAATCAAAATTTTCAAAATTTTCAAAACTATCAAAACCTGTCTCACAAAACCTATAAGGTTAACGTGATTGAAAAACCTAGATTTGGGTGAGACAGACTAGGCAGTGAAACTCAATTTAAGCTATTCCTGATTCTAATTGGATCCAAATCAAGAAAATTCTTTATGCGTAGGAACATAAAGATTTGGACCAATGGATGTTGGATAGCGGTTGCTCCAGACACATGACTGGAGATAAATTGAAGTTCACCAAGCTCAAACTCAAAAACCTAGGCTCAGTGGCATTTGGCAATAATGTCACACTCAAGGTAATTGGGTCAGGTAACATTGAGCTTAAATCTGATTTCATTATTAAGAAAGTTCTATTGGTTGAAAACTTTAATTTTAACTTGCTTAGCATAAGTCAGCTATGTGATACTGGTTATAGAGTTACTTTCAACAGTTCCAATTGCCTAATTAGAAATGAACAAGACTCAGAAATCATACTTAAGGGCACTAGGAAAAATAATGTATACACTATAAATCTTCCTATTATACCCAAATGCATGTTAACACAATTAGAACAATCAAACCTCTGGCACAGGAGATTGGGACATACCAATTTGAGAACTATCTCAAAAATTACCCAACTTGGCTTAATCAAAGGTATCCCCAACATCAAAAATAATGAAAACCTAATATGTGAATCATGCAATCAAGGTAAGCAAACCAAATCCAATCACAAACTAATTCAGTCTGACTTAACTCAAACCACACTTGAGCTCCTGCACCTGGACCTATTTGATTCACATGGAGCCAAGTCACTAAGCGGAAACCGATACTGCTTAGTAATAGTTGATGATTACTCTAGGTTTACCTGGGTTAGGTTCCTAAAAACCAAAGATACAACCCTCAGCCTATTCAATGAATTCTGTAAACTAATTGAAAATCAAAACGACACGAAAATAAAAAGACTTAGGAGTGATCACGGGGGAGAATTTGAGAATCAACGATTCGAAGAATTCTGTAAAATAAATGGGTATTTACATGAATTTTCATGTCCTAGAACCCCCCAACAAAATGGGATAGTTGAGCGAAGGAATAGAACCTTACAAGAAGCTGCTAGGGCTATGCTCAACGAATTTAATCTAGCAAACCAATTTTGGGCAGAAGCAATTAGTATAGCATGTTATATCCAAAATAGGGTATTAATTAACAAACGACACAACAAAACCCCCTATGAACTGTACTATCATAGACTACCAAATTTACATTACCTAAGGGTCTTTTGGTGCAAAGTCCATATCCTAAACACCAAAGACTATTTAGGAAAATTTCAATCCAAGTCAAACCCAGGTATCTTCCTAGGGTATTCAACCACAAGTAGAGCCTATAGAGTTTACAACAAACAAACTAAGAAAATTAAAGAAACAACCAACTTAATTTTTGATGAAGAAATCAATTCAAATTCTAATAATTTAGAACCAATTTCATCAAACTCAAGTCAAACCCAGGTATCTTCCTAGGGTATTCAACCACAAGTAGAGCCTATAGAGTTTACAACAAACAAACTAAGAAAATTAAAGAAACAACCAACTTAATTTTTGATGAAGAAATCAATTCAAATTCTAATAATTTAGAACCAATTTCATCAAACTCTGACCAAGAAAATGAACAACTAATTAAACCCATAAACGAACTAACTATTGAACCAACTAATGAATCAACTGAACCAAGAATCGAACCAACAAATCAACCAGTCGAAACAAATAGTGAACCAAACCGTCCAGCCGGACCTGAGGCTGAACCAAGCACTAGAAGAACAAAGAAACCCAGACTTAGTCACCCAACCGATCAAATTGTGGGTGATCCAACTCTAGGAGTCAGGACTAGGTCCTCCTATAGAAACCTCAGTCAAATAGCTATGATATCAAAAATAGAACCCAAAACTATAGATGAAGCCCTACCTGACCCTGATTGGATCATAGCTATGCAAGAAGAATTAGCCCAATTTGAGAGGAACCAAGTCTGGGAACTAGTGCCTAAACCTGAAGGTAAATCCATTATAGATACTAAATGGGTCTTTAGGAACAAACTAAATGATCAAGGAGAAATAGTCAGAAATAAAGCCCGCTTAGTAGGTAAGGGATTCAGCCAAGTAGAGGGACTAGACTATGATGAAACATATGCCCCAGTAGCTAGACTTGAGTCCATTAGAATGTTATTGGCCTTTGCATCCCATAAAGGATTCAAGTTATATCAAATGGATGTAAAGTCAGCCTTTTTAAATGGATTTATTAAAGAAGAAGTTTATGTAGGGCAACCCCCCGGGTTTGAGGACTTAGACAAACCTTACCATGTCTATAAACTAACTAAAGCCCTATATGGATTAAAACAAGCACCTAGGGCTTGGTATGAAAGACTATCAACTTATTTAACTACTAAAGAATTTAAACAAGGCCAAATTGACTCAACCCTATTCATTAAAACCCTAGGAAAAGATATATTTATTGCCCAAATTTACGTAGATGACATAATCTTTGGATCCACCAACACCAACTTTCTAAAAGAATTTGTTAAGATAATGGAAGATGAATTTGAAATGAGCTTAGTTGGTGAGCTTACATTCTTCCTAGGACTACAAATCAAACAAACTAGGGATGGTAACTATGTTCATCAATTCAAATATGCTAAAGAATTAATAAAGAAATTTAAAATGGATAACTCTAAAAGCATAAGTACCCCCATGGCCACTAATGTAAAAATAGATAGTGACCCTGATGGTAAACCAGTGGATCCTAAACTCTATAGGAGTATGATAGGTAGCCTACTGTACCTTATAGCCAGCAGACCTGATATTCTTTTTGCTGTAGGGATGTGTGCTAGATACCAAACTTGTGCTAAGGAAACGCACTTAGCAGCCCTAAAAAGAATTTTAAGATATGTAAAGGGCACCCTAAATGTAGGGATTTGGTATCCTAGAACTTCAACTTTTGATTTAACAGGATACACAGATTCTGACTATGCAGGCTGTAAGTTAGATAGAAAGAGCACAAGTGGAAGCTGCCAACTGTTAGGTCAAAGTCTAGTTAGTTGGTGCAGCAGAAAACAACACTGTGTAGCTCTATCCACAACTGAAGCTGAGTATGTGGCATTAGGAGAATGTGTGGCTCAACTTTTATGGATGATGCACACACTCAAGGACTTTCAGCTCAACTACACCCAAACTCAAGTATTTATTGACAATATAAGTTCAATTAATTTAACTAAAAACCCAATTCAACACTCCAGAACCAAACATATAGAAGTCAAACATCATTTTGTAAGAGACCATGTAGCCAGGGGTGAAATAGCACTTAAGCATATTGACTCTAAATCCAACCTAGCTGATATATTCACAAAACCCTTACCTGAATCTGAGTTCAGTTCACTAAGAAGGCAGTTAGGATTGTGTACAGTAGAATAGTTTAACTCAATTGTTTTTACTCTACTTGATTTCAAAAATAAGAGTTCAAAAAATTAGAATTTTGAAAAACTGTTTTATTTAAATTTCAAAATCAGTTTTCATTTTCAACTTAGCTGTTTTCAAAAATCAATTTTAAAATCATTTCGACTTAGTTTTATATTTATTTTAAAACTACCCCCTTCAAAACTAGGGATTTTTCGAAAATGGACTTAGCCTAGGCTTTAACCCTAGAACTGCATGCACCTATAGACTTAGAAGCCAGCATCTCACAAGCACCTTAGGGTACTTATGATTGATAACCTAGAAAGGGTTGAGAAGCTTAGGTCTTTGCCTCAATTCAAGATGCTTTAAGTCAGTGCATCGGCAGTAATTGGGGCACTAAATACAACTTATACAGCAATCAAGTTAAGTGTCAAGTTTAGAAAATCTAACTTGAACAAAAACACTTAACTTGACAAACCCTAGCAAAAACTACTGTTTATAACAGTTAGTAAGTAGCTAATTGGGGTTAGACAGGCCCCTACAGAGAGAATTGATTGATTTAGTATAAATTTAAGTATGGATTGATTCAGTACAGCAAAAATTTTACTTATTTCCTGTAGCGACCCGACTTCTCTGCCTTAGACGGATCGTTACTTTTGTCTACTTCTCGACTCTAACGCACGACTACAAATGCGGAAAATCTTTTTTTTTCTTTTTAATCTATCTAAGAATGATATTCTAATTTAAGTAGTCATGCATGATACCATGTCACACTTTCTTTCTCAAAAACTTGTAAGATGAAACTTATTGAAACCTGCCTCGCCCGACTCAGTTTTCGGGTATCAGTCGACTGATACTGTATCAGTCGACTGATAAGCCTGAAATCTGAATTTTCAGGTTTCGGCACTTGCTTCAAAACTCCACCAAACCTATACTTTTGAGCCATATAGAATCATGACACCATTTCTATACTCTATGCCAGTTTTCTAAACAATTTAGCCAATCAAAATGAATCCATAGACTTGAAATTAGGACTTTTGCGGAAGAAAATAAGCTATTCAAGTTTATATGAACTTTAACATTAGAGTTTGTACCAATCTTGACTCCTATGCATTCATAACACCAAATACATGTTCTATAACCTTGCTAAGGCATTATGAAATGTGAATGCAACTTTTCTAAACATATTTAAGCAATAAAAACTTGATTCAAAGAGAAATTAATACTATCTTGGCACATGCATCTAATTCTCTAACAAAGTATCAATATTTCCAACTACTCACACTTCTACTCATCCAATGCAATCATAAGGATATGTATGCCAAATGAAATGACATGAAATCTTTACTCTAAGAAATTGAGCATGTAAAACTATCCAAAGCTTAAATGTTCGCTAAACTCCATAAAGCAAGAACTTGAAATTTGAATAAACTATAACATTGTAATTCAAATAACTAAATTGTCTCGTCTCAAAGATCTCTCCAAAATCAGCCACCACACACACTTCACTCAGCACCGCCTCGTCGCCTTCCTTCAGAATTGCTTGCCTTTACCTTTATCTGCAGTAAGAGGAAATGCAACTAGTAAGCAAAAAGCTTAGTAAGTACTATCTAGCTCACAAAATCTCGAAATGTGCAAACATGCTTCTTGAACAATATGAAAATCATATGAGATACTTATATGCTTGAAAGAAAACTAAGAACATGTATAACTCAAAACATGCATACTCAAGCATTAATAAATCTCAATTTACTTTTCTTGGCTCAACTTGAAACTTTAGCTATTCTTTAACTTTTTGAAAACTCTTTAAACTTTAGAAACTTTGCTAAAGCATATACTTGAAAATAATAATCACTTGGATCCACTGAAGACGTAAGTACCATCTCATGCGCGTTCCCTAAAAGGTTGGGGTAGCGAGCCACCAATCCTAATAGAGCAGACCTTGGTCTACCAGGGCCAAGACCTTGGAATTGGACACCTGGATTTCTTTAACGACGCCCTTGGACGCCGGGTACTGGCCTTAGAAAATAAAATAGCTTTTCTTTCTTTTCTTTCTTATCTGTAAATGCCTTGGCATTTTCTTGAGCACCTTGCGTGCTAAAATCCCTAAGTCTTGACTTTTGGGGATTTCTTAAGGCCTTGGCCTTTTCTTTTCTTATCTTTATCTTCTCTTTTCTTTTCTCATGGCTTTTCTTGGACCCTAATCTCATATAGGGCACTCAATAAAATATATAAGCATATAATAAACTAAGATCACATGCAAAAATCTGAACAAGAAGTAAATATCTCTTAAAAAAACTTTTAAGGGAAAATCTTGCGGAAAAACCGCCTCTTACTGCAGGTGAGCAGTACTTACATTGATATCTTGAACTTACAACCAAGATTGACGTCTAGAGCTCGGGAGAAACTTGAGATCTCGGAGAATTCTTCGCGCCTACGCGTTCCTCTCGTCGCGAGGATCCCGAATATAGGAATATCTCTCGGAGGAGAGCCTTGGCCGGCCCTCTAGGGCTTGATGTGGTGTCGCCCAAGAGAGGAGAGGGGAAAGGAGTCGGCGCAAGGTGCTGGGCGAGGGAGAGAAAGGGTTTAGGTTGAGAGAAAATAAAATTTCTCTCTTTAATTATCTATTTATACTTATGGGGCGAATTTACCTAATTATACCTTATCTATTGTTTCGCCCAGCTTATTTCAACAAAACCAACCAGCCCAGTTGGTCGCGCGCGTGCTTGCTCTTCCGGTGGTCGCGGGTTCGAACCCCCTGCTGCCCTTAAACGTTTTTCTATTTTTAAATATACTAAACGGACTCGGAAAATTCCATAAAAATATTCTAAAAATCCCTAAAAATATCTAGAATATTTCTAAACCATTTTTAAATAATTCTAAGGACTTTAAGAACTAAAAATGGGAATTTTGGGGCGTTACAATCCCCCATACCATATGAAAAGTTCATCCTCGAACTTAGAATAATTCTGAATATCTCTCTCTCATGCTGTCCTCACGTTCCCAAGTAGCCTCTTCATGCTTTTGATTCTGCCAGATGACCTTCACTAGTGGCACTTCTCTGTTTCTTAATCTTTTAACTGCTTTGTCCACTATCTGTGTCGGTCTGCTCTCATAACTAAGATCTTCTTGGATTTGTATTGACTGAGGCTGAATCACTTGGCTAGGGTCGTGAATACACTTCTTTAGCATGGAGACATGGAATGTACTGTGGATAGCTGACATATCCTCTGGTAAGTCCAACTCATATGCTACCTTACCAACCCTCCTTATGATCTTGTAGGGTCCTATATAGCGAGGACTTAGCTTACCCTTTTTACCAAATCTCATCACTCCCTTCATTGGAGCGACCTTGAGAAATACTGAATCTCCAACTTGGAATTCCAGTGGCCTACGGCGTGTGTCAGCATAACTTTTCTGTCTACTCTGGGCAGTCTCAATCCTCTGGCGGATCGTCTGGATAGCCTGAGCGGTCTCATCTATAAGCTCAGTCTGGCTGCCTAATCCTGACTCCATCTCTTTCTTCTCACCAGCTTCTTGCCAACATATGGGTGATCTACATTTCCTGCCATATAATGCCTCATAAGGTGCCATCCTGATGGTGGCCTGATAGCTATTGTTGTAGGCAAACTCAGCTAAGCACAGAAATTTGCACCAACTACCTTTAAAGTCCAATGCACAAGCCCTGAGCATGTCTTCTAAAATCTGATTTACTCTCTCTGTTTGTCCATCTGTCTGGGGATGGAAAGCTGTGCTGAACTGAAGTCTGGTGCCTAGGGCGTCCTGAACACACTTCCAAAAATGGGAGGTGAATCGCCCATCTCTGTCAGACACGATCGACTTCGGAACTCCGTGAAGCCTGATTACTTCTCTTACGTACAGCTGTGCTAACTGCTCTACCGAATGCGATAACTTGATGGCTAGGAAGTGGGCAGACTTAGTCAACCTGTCCACTATCACCCAAATCGCATCATGTCCATGGGTGGTTCTTGGAAGACCTGTGATAAAGTCCATGGATATTTCTTCCCACTTCCACTCTGGAATGGGAAGTGGCTGTAGAACTCCTCCTGGTCTCTGGTGCTCTGCTTTGACTCTCTGGCAGGTCAAGCAGGTACTGATATATATGGCCACGTCTCGCTTGAGTCCAGACCACCAGAATCCTTTCTTTAAATCTTGATACATCTTAGTAGAACCAGGATGCATAGAGTACGGGGTACTGTGGGCTTCTTCTAAAATATTCTTTCTTAGTTCTTCATCATTGGGGACGCAAAGGCGGTCTCCAAAATAGAGGATGCCACTATCTGATACTCGAAACTCTGAATTTCTGCCTCTTGGATCCCCTGCTTGATCTTCTGGATTTCTGAGTCTTGACTTTGCTTTCTTTGTATATCCACAAGCAAGGTTGACTCTAGAGTCAATGCAGAAAGTTGCCCAATTATTATCTCGACTCCAAAATCCTTTATTTCTTTCTGAAGTGGTAGGGACAGTGATGAAAGGGACATCAGTGCTGCACAGGATTTTCTGCTCAGTGCATCTGCCACTTTATTAGCTTTACCTGGGTGGTAGAGGATTTCACAGTCATAATCTTTGACCAACTCTAGCCACCTGCGCTGCCTCATATTCAGGTCCTTCTGAGTGAAGAAGTACTTCAAACTCTGATGGTCTGTGAAGATCCTGCACTGCACTCCATACAGGTAGTGTCTCCAAAGCTTCAGTGCAAAAACCACAGCTGCTAGCTCAAGGTCGTGGGTAGGGTAATTCTTCTCATAGTCCTTGAGCTGTCTGGAGGCATATGCTATTACTTTACCATCTTGCATGAGGACAGCTCCAAGGCCCATCTTGGATGCATCACTGTAGATGTCAAAGGCCTTGTCACTCTCTGGAACAGTCAGGATGGGAGCACTGGTCAGTCTCTTCTTCAGCTCTAGAAAACTGTGCTCGCATTTATCTGACCATTCAAACTTCTTGTTCTTTCTGGTCAAGGCTGTGAGTGGAGAGGCTATCCTGGAAAAATCCTCCACAAATTTTCTGTAATATCCTGCCAGGCCTAAGAAGCTTCTGATCTCACTGGCATTCTTGGGTCTACACCAGTTGCTGACTGCTTCTATCTTGGCTGGATCAACTTGAATGCCTTCTTTGGATACAATGTGACCTAGGAAGGTCACCTGATCTAGCCAAAACTCACACTTTGAGAATTTTGCATAGAACTTCTCCTGCTGAAGGATCTGCAGCACTATCCTCAAGTGTGTAGCATGGTCCTCTGGAGTCTGTGAGTATATGAGAATATCATCAATAAATACAATGACGAATTTATCGAGATACTCCCTGAAGATGTGGTTCATCAGCTCCATGAAGACTGCTGGAGCATTGGTTACTCCAAAAGGCATTACTACAAATTCGTAGTGGCCGTATCTTGTCCTGAAGGCCGTCCTGGGGATGTCACTTTCTTTAACCTTTAGCTGATGATACCCAGAACGCAGGTCTATCTTCGAGAACACTGTAGCCCCCTTGAGTTGATCAAATAAATCATCTATTCTAGGTAGGGGGTACTTGTTCTTGATGGTCACCTTATTCAGAGCTCTGTAGTCTATGCACAGACGCATAGACCCATCCTTCTTCTTGACGAAAAGTACAGGAGCTCCCCAGGGTGAATGACTCGGGCGAATGAAGCCCTTGTCTAGTAGCTCCTGGAGTTGCTCTTGTAATTCCTTCAACTCTGCTGGAGACATACGATATGGGGCCTTCGAGACCGGACCGGTACCGGGCACTAGCTCGATCTTGAATTCCACTTCTCGGTTGGGAGGTAGTCCAGGTAATTCTTCTGGGAACACTTCTGGATATTCGCAGACTACCCGTACCTCCTCCTGCTTGAGTTCTTCCTTTGCTTCTGATTCCACTATGTGTGCAAGAAAACCAGCACCCCTTCTCTAACATTCTCTGAGCTTGTAAGGTAGATAGGAACCTATTTATCTTTCTCCTTGGGTCTCCAATAAACTCAAATGAAGGTTCTGCTTCCGGTGTGAACTTGACTTTTCTCTTGCGGCAGTCTATAGAAGCATTATACTTGCTCAAGAAGTCCATTCCTAAAATGACATCGTAATCCTTCATTTCAAGGACTACCAAGTCACTGTAGAGCTCTCGGTTGGAAATCTAGATTGATACTGCCCTTAGCCTCTCAGTAGAGGCCATCACTTCCCCTGACGGTAAGGTTGTTAAGAACTTCATCGTTCAACCTTTCTAGTGGCCTTTATACTGTTTAAGTAGTGCTCAGTGATCAAAGCACTACTTATTAGTTCTTCGGAGGTTTGCAGCCTCTTAACACCGCTAGCCCCCTTTAACGCTATCTCAGGCCTTAACATCTTGAGCATTAGCCTAACTATCTCTTTTTCCGTGCTAACTAGCTCTGGGCACAGATGAGCTAACCGCTTAAACATCTTCACTGCTGTCATCCACGGATAGTTCTCCTTGTCTGAACTCTGTGAATTCATCATAATGCTTGTTGGTTACTTGCATGTGAAGTATTCTTCGAAGAACTCAGTCTCGAAGTCGGCCCATGTCATCTGGCTGACAT